>CANSZD010001020.1:0-243678 GCA_947648045.1 Beta corolliflora
TTACCAAACATATCCCATCACAATCCATTCCCATTTCTCATCAAAGGATCCCTATGCGGATCGACACCCGCGCAACAGTGGTCCATTAGGCCCAATACCTCACCAAAACCCCGCTGACTTGAAGCCTGGGCCCCCCATACCACTCCATGTATTAAAAAGCCTGGGTTAACCTGCATCATACGTTTTTTTGTAATTACCAAACATGCTTGGGGCATTACCAAAACATATTCAATCACAATCCATTCCCATTACTCATCAAAGCAATCCTATTGGGATCGACAATCACGCGATTCTCGGGGTCCATTGGCCCAATACCTCACCGGACCTCACCGACTTGAGTTCCGGACCCCCATGGTTGCCCCTCCTTGTACTGGGGTAAAAGCCCAAATTACCCTAGATCATATGCTTTTAGGTAATTACCAAACATGTTTTCGGGGCATTACCAAACATATCCATTCACAATCCATCTCCCATTACTCATCAAAAAGCAATCCTATCGGGATTGACAATCACGCCACCGAGTCCACAGCCCACATCTCACCAAAACCACATCGACCTGAGCTCAGGGGGCCCCTACGTCTCCTCCTTGTACTAAAAAGCCCAAATTAACCCCGCATCTATGCTTTGCTGCGAATTAGGAAACATGTTCTCGGGGGTTTACCAAACCACCAAGTGGGTGGTTCTTCTCCGACCGAAATCTTTTATCATTTACTCATCATACCAATCCTATGCGGATCGGGACACCTCATTCCCACTTCGTCCATTAGGCCCAATACCCTCACCAAACCCCATCGACTGGAGCCTGGGGCCCCATTGTCAATCTTTACGAAAAAGCTCAAACCAACCCCAAATCATATGCTTTTAGGTAATTACCAAAACATGCTGGGGCATTGCCGCATTCCTATTCAATCACACATCCTTCATATTACTCATCAAAGCAATCCTACGGGATTGACAATCACTGCCACCAGGTCCATTAGGCCCAATACCTTACCGAACCCCCGTCGACTTCGAGTTTCGGGCCCATCACGGCTACTCCTCGGACGAAAAAGCCCAAATTAACCTCGATCATGCTTTTAGGTAATTACTACATATGCTTGGGCATTACCAAACATATCCCATCACAACTCCTTCCCATTTCGATCAAAGCGATCCATGCGGATTGACAATCATGCCATTTGGTCCATTAAGCCCAATACCTCACCAAACCTCGTCGACTCGAGCCTGGGGCCCCCATCAGTCACCCTTCTTGTAAGAAAAGCCCAAATTAACCTCAAATCATAAGCTTTTAGGTAATTACCAAATATGTTTTTGGGCATTACCAAACATATCCCATCACAATCCATTCCCATTTCTCATCAAAACGATCCTATGCGGGATTGGACAATCACGCAACAGGTCCATTAGAGGCCCAATACCTCACCAAACCCCATCGACAAGAGTTTTCTGGGGCCCCATCTGGCCTCCTCGGATTAAAAGCCCAAATTATCCCATATCATATGTTTTTAGGTAATACCGAAACACGCTGGGGCATTACCAAAACCTATCCAATCACTTTCCATTCTCATTACTCATCAAAAACAACCCTATGGCCTGGGATCGGGACAATCATGCCACTAAGTCCATCATGCCTAATAACTCTCACCAAACGCACCGACTGGCAGCCTGGCCCCCATCGCTCCTCCTCGTACTAAAAAGCCCAAATTAAACCCGCATCATAGCGTTTTAGGTAATTACTAAGCATAACGCTGGGCATTACCAAAACCAATCAACAAATCACAATCCATTCCCATTACTCATCAAAAGCAATCCCATGGAGATTGCACAATCACGCCACCGAGTCCATTAGGCCCAGCCATACCTCACCAAACCCCCATCGACTCTAAGTTTCGGGGCCCCTATCACGCCCCTCCTCGGATTAAAAAGCCCAAATTATCCCCTTATCATATGCTTTTTGGTAATTACCAAACACGCCTTTGGGGCATTACCTAACCTATCCAATCACAATCCATTCCCATTACTTATCAAAGCATTCCTGCGGGGTGCGGACAATCATGCCACCGAGTCCATTAGGCCCAATACTCACCAAACCCCATCGATACAAGAGTTCTGTGCCCCCGTCGTCCTCCTCCTCGTACTAAAAGCCCAAATTAACCCAAGATCATATGATTTAAGGTACTACCAAACATATTCTCGGGATTACCAAACCTATTAAGCGAGGATGTTCTTCCCAATCACAATCCTTATCAATTACTCTTCAAACCAATCCTATGTGGATTGACAATCATGTCACTTATCCTTTAGGGCGCAATACCTCACCAAACCCCCATGTACTGGAAGCTCGGGCCCCCATCGGCTCTTCCATGTATTAAGAAGCCCAAATTAACCCGCATCATATGTTTTTTAGGTAATTACCAAACATGCTTGGGGCATTACCAAACATATCCAATCACAATCCATTCCCATTACTCATCAAAGCAACTCCCATGTGGATTCGGACAATCACGCGACTCGTCCATTAGGCCCATCACCTCACCAAACCCCACTGACTTGAGTTTTGGACCACCACTCGTCCCTCCCGTACTAAAAAGCCCAAATTACCCTGATCATATGCTTTGTGTAATTACCAACATGTTGGGGCATTACCAAACATACCCATTCACAACTCCTTCCCATTACTCATCAAAGCAACTCCCACGGGACGGGACAATCACGCCACTAAGTCCATTAAAGCCCAATATCTCACCAAACCACATCGACTAGAGTTCGGGGCCCCCATCGTCCTCCTCGTACTCAAAAGCCCAAATTAACCTGCATCATATGCTTTAAGGGTAATTACCAAACATGTTCTCGGAGTTTACCAAACCTATTAAGTGGAGGTCGTTTCTCTCCTAATCTCTCAATCCTTTATCATTTACTCATCATACCAATCCTATGTGGATTGATAATTATTCCACTCGTCCATTAGGCCCAATACCTCACCAAACCCCATCGATTGAGCCGGGGCCCCCATCGTCACTCGTATTTCAGACGAAAGCTCAAATTAACCCCGTGATCATATGCTTTTTAGGTAATTACCAAACACGCTTGGGCATTAGCAAACATATCCAATCACAATCCATTCCCATTACTCATCAAAGCGATCCTATCGGGATTGGGACAATCACGCCACCGGGGTCCATCAGGCCCATTACCTCACCAAACGTCAGCCGACACGGTAGCTTGGGGCCCCCATCGTCCCTCCCTCGTACTAAAAACCCTGCCAACCCCGCATCATATGCTTTTAGTAATTACCAAGCATGCGGCATTGCCGCACCTATCCAATCACAATCCATTCCCATAACTCATCAATGCAATCCTAGCGGGATCGATAATCGCGTTCACTGGGTCCATTAAGCCCAATACCTCACCAAACCCATCGACTCGAAGCTCAGGCTCCCCGCTCGTCTCCTCGTACTCAAAAGCCCGGGTTAACCCCGCATCATATGCTTGCTAAGGTAATTACCAAAACACGCCAGGCATCACCAAACATATCCAATCTCCAATCCAACCTCATTACTCATCAAAGTTATCCTATGGATGGACAATCATACCACATGGTCCATTAGGACCAATACCTCATCAAACCCCATACTGACTGGAGCTTGGGGCCCCCATCGTCCCTCCCGTACTCAAAAAGCCCAAATTAAAACCCGCATCATACGCTGTTAGGTAATTACCAAGCACGCTTCGGGCATTACCAAACCTATCAAATCACAATCCATTCCCATTACTCATCAAAGCAATCCTATGGGTGAGACTGACAATCACGCCATTTCAGAGTCCATTAGGCCCAATACCTCACCAAAACCCACGACTTAAGTTTTCGGGGCACCTATCGTCCTCCCCTCGTAATAAAGTCCCAAATTAACCCCTGCATCATATGTTCTTTTAGGTAATTACTAAACACGCTGGGCATTACTCAAACCTAACCAATCACAATCCATTCCCATTACTAATTAAAGCAATCCTATGTGGGATTCGACAATCACGCCATCGGGTCCATTAGGCCCAATACCTCACCAAACCTCTTTCGATTTCAGTTTTCGGGGCCCCATTGCCCCTTCGTACTAAGTGCCAAATCCACCCCGCATCATACTGCTATACATAATTTCAAAACAAGCTTTGGGCATTACCAAATCAATCCAATCACAATCCATTCCCATAACTCATCAAAGCAATCCAACGGGGACGACAATCATGTCACCGGGTCCATTAGCCCAATACCTCACCAAACCCCATTGTCCCTCCTTCTACTAAAAGCCCAAATTAACCCCAAATCATATGCTTTTAGGTAATTACCAAACATGCTTTGGGCATTACCTAACCTATCCATCACAATCCATTCCCATTACTCATCAAAGCATTCTAATGTGGAATGGACAATCACGCCACCGAGTCCATTAGGCCCAATGCCTCACCAAATCCCATCACATGAGTTTTAGGCCCCGTTGTCCCTCCTTGTACTAAAAGCCCAAATTACCCCAACATCATATGATTTAAGGTAATTACTAATCATATCTTTGGGGCATTACCAAACCTATTATGCTCCCAATCACAATCCTTCATCAATTACTTCATCAAACCAACTTATGATTGGACAATCATGCCACTTTTTCCTTTAGGCGCAATACCTCACCAAACCCCATCACGAGAGTTTGGGGCCCCACTCGCTCCTTGTACTCCCTAAAAAAGCCCAAATTAACCCCGTATCATATGATTTTATGTAATTACCAAACATGCTTGGGGCATTACCAAATCATATATCCAATCATAATCCATTCCTATTACTCATCAAAATGATCCTATGTGGATTGACAATCATACCGACACGGTCCATTAGGCCCAATACCTCATCAAACCTCATCACTGAAGCCAGTGGCTCCCCATCGTCCCTTCCATGTATTAAAAGCCCAAATTAACCTGCATCATATGCTTTTGTGCACTTACTAAACATGCTTTGGGGTATTACCAAACATATCCAATCCCAATCCATTCCTATTACTCATCAAAGCAATCCTATGTGGACGACAATCATGCGACCTCCGTCCATTAGGCTCAATACCTCACCAAACCCTATCGACTTCGAAGTTGGGACTCCCATCGTCCCCTCCTCGTACTAAAAAGCCCAAATTACCCTAGATCATATTCTTTTAGGTAATTACCAAACATGCTTCGGCATTACCAAACATACCATTCACAATCCATTCCTATTACTCATCAAAGCAATCCTATTGGGATTGACAATCATGCCATTTGAGTCAATTAGGCCCTAATACTCTCACCAAACCACACGACTGAAGCTTGGGGCCCCCATCGTCTTCCTCGTACTAAAAAGCCTAATTAACCCCGCATCATATGCTTTAAGGTAATTACTAAACATGCTCGGGTTTACCAAACCTATTAAGTGGAGGTCGTTTCTCCGAATCTCAATCCTTTATCATTTACTCATCATACCAATCCTATGTGGATGGTATAATCATTCCACTTCGTCCATTAGGCCCAATACCTCACCAAACCCCCACGATCTTTTGAGTTTTAGCCCCCATTCTCCTTTCGTACGAAAAGCTCAAATTAACATTTATCATATGCTTTTAGGTAATTACTGCATGCTTGGGGCATTAGGAAACATATCCAATCACAATCCATTCCCATTACTCATCAAAGCGATCCTACGGCATTAGGGACAATCACGCCACCGGGGTCCATTAGGCCCAATACCCTCACCAAAACTCCATCGACTTGAGCTCGGGGCCCCCGCTGTCCCTCCTCGTACTAAAAAGCCTAAATTAACCCCATCATATGCTTTAAGGTAATTACCAAACATGCCGTGGGCATCACCAAACATATCCAATCACAATCCATTCCCATTACTCATCAAAACCAATCCTATGTGGATTGGACAATCATGCCACTTTAGGTCCATTTGGCATAATACCTCACCAAACCCCATGTACTCGAAGCTGGGGCCCCCATTTACCCTCTTCCTGTACTAAAAGCCCACATTAACCACGCGATCATATGTTTTTAGGTAATTACCAAACATGTTTTTCGACTTTACCAAACCTATCCAATCACAATCCATTCCCATTACTCATTAAAGCCATCCTATGGGGATTGATAATCACGCCACCGTGTCCATTAGGGCCCATTACCTCACCAAACCCATCGACTCTGGAGTCTAGGTCCCCACGGTCCCTCTCCTTGAATTAAAAGCCCAAATTACACCCGATCATATGCTTTTTGTAATTACCAAACATGTTTGGGCATTACCAAACCTATTCAATCACAATCCATTCCCAATACTCATCAAAGCTATCATACGGATCGGGCAATCATGCCATCGAGTCCATTAGGCCCAATACCTCACCAAACCCCATTGACTTGAGATTTAGGCCCCATCGTCCCTCCTCGTACTCAAAAGCCCAAATTAACCCCTACATCATATACTTTGAGGTAATTACCAAACATGTTTCTCGGGTTTACCAAACCTATCCAATCACAATCCATTCCTTTATCATTTACTCATCAAAGCCATCCTATGTGGATTCGACAATCATGCGACTCGTCCATTAGTCCCATTACCTCACCAAACCCCATCGACTCGCAGCTCAGTCCCCGCTGTCTCTCTTCGTATAAAAAGCCCAAATCCACCCCATATCATATGCTTTTAGGTAATTACCAAACATTTTTTGGGATTTTACCAAACCTATACAATCACAATCTATTCCCATTACTCATCAAATCAATCCTATGTGGATTCGACATCATGCCACTAGGTCCATTAGGCCCATTACCTCACCAAACGCCATTCACTTGAGCCTTAGGCCCCCATCGTCTCTCTCCCGTACTTCAAAGCCCAAATTAACCCCGCATCATATGCTTTTTGGTAATTACCAAGCATGGCTTGGACATTACCAAACCTATCCAATCACAATCCATTCCCATTACTCATCAAAGTAATCTTATGGGGATTGACAATTACGCCACTGGGTCCATTAGGCCCAATACATCACCAAACCCCATTACACGAGTTTTAAGCCCCCCTCGTACCCTCCGTACTAAAAAGAAAGACCAATTAACCACAGATCATATGCTTTTACGTAATTACTAAACATTCTTCGGGCATTACTCCAAACATATCCAATCATAATTTATTCTTATTACTCATCAAAGCAGTCCTATATGGTATCGACAATCACGCCACTTGGTCCATTAAGCCCAATACCTCACCAAACCCTATCGACTTGAGTTTTGGGGCCCCATTCGTACCTCCTTGTACTAAAAAGCCTAAATTAACCCCGCATCATATGCTTTTAAGGTAACTACCAAACATCCTGGGGATCACCAAACCTACTAAGTGGAGTGATATTCTCCCAATCACAATACTTTATCATTACTCATCAAGGCAATCCTATGTGGATTGGACAATCATGTCACCGAGTCCATTAGGCCCAATACCTCACCAAACCCCATTTACTTGAGCTGGGGCCCCCATCGTCCCTCCCTCTACTAAAAAGGCCAAATTAACCCCGCATTATATGCTTTTAGGTCATACTAAACATGCTTTGGGCATTACCAAACCTATCCAATCACAATCCATTCCCATTACTCATTAAAGCAATCCTATGGGGATTTGACAATCATGCCATCATTGTCCATTAGGCCCAATACCTCACCAAACCCCATTGACTTGAGTTTTGGGCCCCATCTGTCCTTCTTGTACTAAAAAGCCAAATTAACCCCGGATCATATTGTTATACATACTTCAAAACAAGCTTTGGGCATTACTCAAATCAATCCAATCACAATCCATTCCATTACTCATCAAAAGCAATCCAATGCGGATTGGACAATAATGCCACCGGGTCCATTAGGCCCAATACCTCACCAAACCCCATTGTCCTTCCTCGTACTAAAAAGCCCAAATTAACCCCGGATTTATATGCTTTTTAGGTAATTACCAAACATGCTTTGGGCATTACCTAACCTATCCAATCACAATCCATTCTCATTACTCATCAAAGCATTCCTATGGGGAATGGACAATCATGCCACTGAGTCCATTAGGCCCAATACCTCACCAAACCCCATTGACATGAGTTTGGGCCCCCGTTGTCCCTCCTGTACTAAAAAGCCCAAATAAACCCAAGATCATATGATTTAGGTAATTACCAAACATATCTTTGGGATTACCAAACCTACTGGGGATGTTCTCCCAATCACAATCCTTTATCAATTACTAATCAAACCAATCCTATGTGGATTGGACAATCATGTCACCTTTTCCTTTAGCGCAATACCTCACCAAACCCCATTGACTTGAGTTTTCGGGGACCCCATTGTCCCTCCTTGTACTAAAAAGCCCAAATTAACCCCGGATCATATGATTTTAGGTAATTACCAAACATGCTCTTGGGCATTACCAAACATATCCAATCATAATCCAATCCCATTACTCATCAAAATGATCCTATGTGGATTGGACAATCATACCACATGGTCCATTAGGCCCAATACCTCATCAAACCCCATTGACTTGAGTTTTGGGCCCCCATTGTCCCTTCCATGTACTAAAAAGCCCAAATTAACCCTGATCATATGCTTTTTGGTAATTACCAAACATGCTTTGGGCATTACCAAACATATCCAATCCCAATCCATTCCCATTACTCATCAAAGCAATCCTATGTGGATTGGACAATCATGCGACTTGGTCCATTAGGCCCAATACCTCACCAAACCCCATTGACTTGAGTTTTGGGACCCCATTGTCCCTCCTTGTACTAAAAAGCCCAAATTACCCTAGATCATATGCTTTTAGGTAATTACCAAACATGTTTCAAGGGCATTACCAAACATACCCATTCACAATCCATTCCCATTACTCATCAAAGCAATCCTACGGGGATTGGACAATCATGCCACTCGAGTCCATTAGGCCCAATATCTCACCAAACCACATGACTTGAGTTTGGGGCCCCCATTGTCTCTCCTTGTACTAAAAGCCCAAATTAACCCCAGTCATCATATGCTTTAAGGTAATTACCAAACATGTTCTTGGGTTTACCAAACCTATTAGTGGAGGTCGTTTCTCCGAATCTCAATCCTTTATCATTTACGCATCATACCAATCCTATGTGGATTGGATAATCATTCCACTTGGTCCATTAGGCCCAATACCTCACCAAACCCCATTGACTTTAGAGCCCCCATTTGCCACTGACGTAAAAAGCTCAAATTAACCCCGATCATATGCTTTTAGGTAATTACCAGGCATATGCTTCGGGCATTAGCAAACATATCCATTCACAATCCATTCCCATTACTCATCAAAGCGATCCTATGGGGATTGGACAATCATGCCACCGGGTCCATTAGGCCCAATACCTCACCAAACCTATCGACTGAGTTTTGGGCCCCGCTTGTCTCCTCGTACTAAAAAGCCTAAATTAACCCCCAGATCATATGCTTTAAGGTAATTACCAAACATATGTGGGCATCACCAAACATATCCAATCACAATCCATTCCCATTACTCATCAAACCAATCCTATGGGGATTTGGACAATCACGCCACTAGGTCCATTTCGCACAATACCTCACCAAACCCCATTGACTTGAAGTTTGGGGCCCCCATTAACCCCTCCTTGTACTAAAAAGCCCACATTAACCACGTATCATATATGCTTTGGGTAATTACCAAACATGTTTGGACTTTACCAAACCTATCCAATCACAATCCATTCCCATTACTCATCAAAGCTATCCTATGGGGATTGCAAATCATGCCACCGGGGTCCATTAGGCCCAATACCTCACCAAACCCCATTGATGGGGTCCCTCCTTGTACTAAAAAGCCCTAAATTAACCCTGATCATATGCTTTTAGGTAATTACCAAACATGCTTGGGCATTACCAAAACCTATCCAATCACAATCCATTCCCATTACTCATCAAAGCAATCCTATGGGATTGGATAATCACGCCACCGAGTCCATTAGGCCCAATACCTCACCAAACCCCACGATTGAGTTTTAGGCCCCCGTTGCCCCTCCTCGTACTAAAAAGCCCAAATTAACCCAAGATCATATGCTTTAAGGTAATTACCAAACATATTTTTGGGGATTACCAAACCTATGCCCCCAATCACAATCCTTTCCAATTACTCATCAAAGCAATCCTATGGGGATTGACAATCATGCCACTTTTCCTTTAAGGCCCAATACCTCACCAAACCCCATCGACTTGAGTTGGGGCCCCCATTGTCCCTCCTTGTACTAAAAAGCCCAAATTAACCCCAGATCATATGCCTTTTAGGTAATTACCAAACATGTCTTGGGACTTTACCAAACCTATCCAATCATAATCCAATCCCATTACTCATCAAAACGATCCTATGTGGATGGACAATCATACCACTAGGTCCATTAGGCCCAATACCTCACCAAACCCCATCGACTTGAGTTTCTGGGCCCCCATTGTCCCTTCCATGTACTAAAAAGCCCAAATTAATCTGTATCATATGCTTTTAGGTAATTACCAAACATGGTTTGGGCATTACCAAACATATCCAATCACAATCCATTCATTACTCATCAAAGCAATCCTACGGGGATTGACAATCATCCGCTTCTGGTCCATTAGGCCCAATACCTCACCAAACCCCATCGACTTCGAGTTTTGGGCCCCCATTGTCCCTCCTTGTACTCAAAAAGCCCAAATTACCCTAGATCATATGCTTTTAGGTAATTACCAAACATTCTTCGGGGCATTACCAAACATATCCAATCACAATCCATTCCCATTACTCATCAAAGCAATCCTATGGGGATTGACAATCATGCCACGAGTCCATTAAGCCCAATACCTCACCAAACCCCATTGACTTGAAGTTTTGGGCCCCCATTGTCCCTCCTCGTACTAAAAAGCCCAAATTAACCCCGCATCATATGCTTTTAGGTAATTACCAAACATGTTTTGGGACTTTACCAAACCTATTTAAGTGGAGTCTCTCCCAATCCAATACTTTATCATTACGCATCAGACCAATCCTATGTGGATTGGATAATCATGCCACTTGGGTCCATTAGGCCCAATACCTCACCAAACCCCACGCCTGAAGTTCCGGCCCCCATCCCCTCCTTGTACTCAAAAGCCCAAATTAACCCCAGATCATATGCTTTTAGGTAATTACCAAATATGCTTGGGCATTACCAAACATATCCAATCACAATCCATTCCCATTACTCATCAAAGCGATCTTATGGGATTGGACAATCATGCCACTGGGTCCATTAGGCCCAATACCTCACCAAACCCCATCGACTTACGAGTTTGGGGCCCCGTCGTCCCTCTCCTTGTACTAAAAAGCCCAAATTAACCCCAGATCATATGCTTTAAGGTAATTACCAAACATGTCTTGGGCATCACCAAACATATCCAACCACAATCCATTCCCATTACTCATCAAAGCAAATCTATGTGGGATTGACAATCATGCCACTTGTCCATTAGGCCCAATACTCTCACCAAACCCCATTGACTTCGAAGTTTGGGGCCCCCATTACCCCTCCTCGTACTAAAAAAGCCCACATTAACCACGGATCATATGATTTTAGGTAATTACCAAACATGCTTTGGACTTTACCAAACCTATCCAATCATAATCCATTCCCATTACTCATCAAAGCTATCCATGGGATTGGACAATCATGCCACCGGGTCCATTAGTCAATACCTCACCAAACCCCATCAACTTGGTTTTTGGGCCCCGCTGTCCTTCCTTGTATTAAAAAGCCCAAATTAACCCCTTGATCATATGCTTTTAGGTAATTACCAAACATGCTTTGGGCATTACCAAACCTATCCAACCACAATCCATTCCCATTACTCATCAAAGCAATCCTATGGGATTGGACAATCATGCCCACTGAGTCCATTAGGCCCAATACCTCACCAAACCCCATCGACTTGAGTTTTAGGCCCCGTTGTCCCTCCTCGTACTAAAAAGCCCAAATAAACCCAAGATCATATGCTTTAAGGTAATTACCAAACATATTTCGGGCATTACCAAACCATCGCAATTCCTCCCAATCACAATCCATTATCAATTACTCATCAAACAAATCCTATGTGGATTGGACAATCATGTCACTTTGTCCATTAGGCCCAATACCTCACCAAACCCCATTGACTTGAGTTTGGGCCCCCATCATGTCCTCCTCGTACTAAAAAAGCCCAAATTAACCCCGGATCATATGCTTTTAGGTAATTACCCAAACATGCTTGGGGCATTACCAAACATATCCAATCATAATCCAATCCCTTTACTCATCAAAATGATCCTATGTGGATTGACAATCATGCCACATGGTCCATTAGGCCCAATACCTCACCAAACCCCATTGACTTGAGTTTTGGGCCCCCATTGTCCTCCTTGTATAAAAAGCCCAAATTAACCCGCATCATATGCTTTTAGGTAATTACCAAACATGCTTTGGGCATTACCAAACATATCCAATCACAATCCATTCCCATTACTCATCAAAGCAATCCTATGTGGATTGGACAATCATGCCACTGGGTCCATTAAGGCCCAATACCTCACCAAACCCCATTGACTTGAAGTTTTTGGGCCCCCACGTCCCTCCTCGTACTAAAAAGCCCAAATTAACCCTAGATCATATGCTTTTAGGTAATTACCAAACATGCTTTGGGCATTACCAAACATACCCATTCACAATCCATTCCCATTACTCATCAAAGCAATCCCATGGGATTGACAATCATGCCACCGAGTCCATTAGGCCCAATACCTCACCAAACCACACGCCCATTGTCGACTTAAGCTGGCCCCCATTATCCCTCCTTTTCCGTACTAAAAGCCCACATTAACCACGCATCATATATGCTTTTAGGTAATTACCAAAACATGTTTTCGACTTTACCAAACCTATCCAATCACAATCCATTCCCCAATACTCATCAAAGCATCTTATGGGATTGGTAATCATGCCACTCGGGTCCATTGGGACCCAATACCTCACCAAACCCCATTGACTCGAGATTTAGGCCCCTGCTTGTCCCTCTCCTCGTACTAAAAAGCCCAAATTAACCCTAGATCATATACTTGAGGTAATTACCAAACATGTTTTCGGCTTACCAAACCTATCCAATCACAATCCATTCCAATTACTCATTCAAAGCCATCCTATGGGGATTGGACAATCATGCCACCGGGTCCATTAGGCCTCATTACCTCACCAAACCCCATTGACTTGAGTTTTCAGGGCCCCCGTTGCTCCTCCTTGTAATAAAAAGCCCAAATTTACACCCCATATCATATGCTTTTTAGGTAATTACCAAACATTTTTTGGGATTTTACCAAACCTATACAATCACAATCTATTCCCATTACTCATCAAATCAATCCTATGAGGATTGGACAATCATGCCACTAGGTCCATTAGGCCCAATACCTCACCAAACGCCATTGACTTCGAAGTTTTGGGCCCCCATTGCCCCTCTCCGGTACTTAAAAGCCCAAATTAACCCCGGATCATATGCTTTTAGGTAATTACCAAGCATGGTTTGGACATTACCAAACCTATCCAATCACAATCCATTCCCATTACTCATCAAAGAAATCTTATGGGAATTGACAATCATGCCACTTGGTCCATTAGGCCCAATACATCACCAAACCCCATTGACATGAGTTTTAAGCCCCCATTGTACCTCCTTGTACTAAAAAAAGAAAGACCAAATTAACCACGAGATCATATGCTTTTACGTAATTACCAAACATTCTTTGGGCATTACCAAACATATCCAATCATAATTGATTCTAATTACTCTCAAAGCAATCCTATGGGCATTGACAATCATGCCACTTGGTCCGTTAAGCCCAATACCTCACCAAAACCCCATTGACTTGAAGTTTGGGCCCCCATTGTCACCTCCTTGTACTAAAAAGCCCAAATTAACCCCTGTATCATATGCTTTAAGGTAATTACCAAACATGTTCGGGGATCACCAAACCTACTAAGTGGAGGATATTCTCCAATCACAATACATTATCATTACTCATCAAGGCAATCCTATTTGGATTGGACAATCATGTCACTGGGTCCATTAGGGCCAATACCTCACCAAACCCCATTTACTTGAGTTTTGGGCCCCCATTGTCCCTCCTTGTACTAAAAAGGCCAAATTAACCCTAGATCATATGGTTTAGGTAATTACCAAACATGCTTTGGGCATTACCAAACTTATCCAATCACAGTCCATTCCCATTACTCATCAAAGCAATCCTCTGCGGATTGGACAATCATGCCACCGGGTCCATTAGGCCCAATACCTCACCAAACCCCATTGACTTGAGTTTTGGGCCCCCATTGTCCCTCCTTGTACTAAAAAGCCCAAATTAACCCGGCATCATATGCTTTAAGTTAATTACCAAACATGTTCTGGGATTACCAAACCTACAAAGTGGAGGATGTTCTCCCAATCACAATCCTTTATCATTTACTCATCAAAGCAATCCCATATGGATTGACAATCATGCCACTAGGTCCATTAGGGCGCAATACCTCACCAAACACCATTGACTTGGAGTTATGGGAACCATTGTCCTCCTTGTACTAAAAAGCCCAAATTAACCCCAGATCATATGCTTTTAGGTAATTACCAAACATGCTTTGGGCATTACCAAACCTATCCAATCACAATCCATTCCCATTACTAATCAAAGCAATCCTATAGGGATTGGACAATCATGCCACTCGAGTCCATTAGGCCCATTACCT
The DNA here is from genome assembly GCA_947648045.1 of Beta corolliflora. Taxonomy (NCBI): domain Eukaryota; kingdom Viridiplantae; phylum Streptophyta; class Magnoliopsida; order Caryophyllales; family Amaranthaceae; genus Beta; species Beta corolliflora. Next base: position 14,850 of record CANSZD010001020.1, read on the forward strand.
CACCCAAACCTCATTGACTTTAGTTTGGGCCCGCATTGTCCCTCCTTGTGTTTAAAAAGCCCAAATTAACCCCGGATCATATGTTTTAGGTAATTACCAAATATGCTTTGGGCATTACCAAATCTATGCAATCACAATCCATTCCCATTACTCATCAAAGCAATCCTATGGGATTGGACAATCATGCCACGGGGTCCATTAGGCCCAATACCTCACCAAAACCCCATTGTCATTAGTTTTGGGCCTCCATTGTCCCTCCCTTGTGCTAAAAAGCCCAAATTAACCCCCGGATCATATGATTTTAGGTAATTACCAATCTTGTTTTGGGCTTTACCAAACCTATCCAATCACAATTTATTGCCATTACTCATCAAATTAATCATTTGTGGATTGGACAATCATACCAGTGGGTCCATTAAGCCCAATACCTCACCAAACCCTATTGGCTTGAGTTTTGGGCCCCCCTTGTCCCTCCTTGTACTAAAAAGCCCAAATTAGCCCCGCATCATATGCTTTAAGGTAATTATCAAACATGCTTTGGGCATTACCAAACCTACCCAATCACAATCCATTCCCATTGCTAATCAAAGCAATCCATGGGGGATTGACAATCATGCCATCGGGTCCACCCCAATACCTCACCAAACTCCATCGACTTGAGTTTTGGGCCCCATTGTCCCTTCTTGTACTAAAAAGCCCAAATTAACCCCAGGTCATATGCTTTTAGGTAATTACCAAACATGTTATGGGGATTACCAAACCTACTAAGTGGAGGATATTCTCCCAATCACAATCCTTTATCATTTACTTATTAAAGCAATCCACAATCATGCCAGAGGGTCTATTAAGCCCAATACCTCACCAAACCCCATTGACTTGAGTTTTGGGCCCCCATTTTCCCTCCTTGTACTAAAAAGCACAAATTAACCCCACATCATATGCTTTCAAGTAATTACCAAACATGCTTTGGGCATTACCAAACTTATCCAATCACAATCCATTCCCATTACTCATCAAAGCAATCCTATGCGGATTGGACAATCATGCCACTGGGTCCATTAGGCCCAATACCTCACCAAACGCAATTGACTTGAGTTTAGGGCCCCCATTGTCCCTCCTTGTACTAAAAAGCCCAAATTAAACCCAGATCATATGCTTTTAGGTAATTACCAAGCATGCTTTGGGCATTACCAAACCTATCCAATCACAATCCATTCCCATTACTCATCAAAACAATCCTATTGGGATTGGACAATCATGCCACTGGGTCCATTAGGCCCAATACCTCACCAAACCGCATTGACTTGAATTTTGGGCCCCCATTGTCCCTCCTTGTATAAAAAGCCCAAATTAACCCCAGATCATATGGTTTTAGGTAATTACCAAACATGCTCTGGCATTACTAAACCTATCCAATCACAATCCATTCCCATTACTCATCAAAGCAATCCTATGGGGATTGGACAATCATGCCACTGGGTCCATTACGCCCAATACCTCACCAAACCGCATTGACTTGAGTTTTTGGCCCACATTGTCCCTCCTTGTACTAAAAAGCCTAAATTAACACCAGATCATATGCCTTTAGGTAATTACCAAACATGTTCAGGGGATTACCAAACCTACAACGTGGAGGATGTTCTCCCAATCACAATCCTCTATCATTACTCATCAAAGCAATCCTATTTGGATTGGACAATCATGCCACTTAGTCCATTAGGCCCAATACCTCACCAAACCCCTTGACTTGAGTTTTTAGCCCCATTGTCCATCCTTGTACTAAAAAGCACAAATTAACCCCAGATCATATGCTTTTAGGTAATTACCAAACATGCTTTGGGCATTACCAAACCTATCCAATCACAATCCATTCCCATTACTCACCAAAGCAATCCTATGCGGATTGGACAATCATGCAAGTGGTTCTATTAAGCCTAATACCTCACCAAACCGCATTGACAAGAGTTTTTGGGGCCCCCATTTGTCTCTCCAGTGTACTAAAAAGCCCAAATTAACCACATATCATATGCTTTAAGGTAATTGCCAAACATGTTTTGGGCATTACCAAACCTATCCAATCACAATCCATTCCCATTACTCATCAAAGCAATCCTATGGGGATTTAAAAATCATTCCGTTGGGTCCATTAGGCCCAATACCTCACCAAACTCCATTGACTTGAGTTTTGGGCCCCCATTGTCCCTCCTTGTACTAAAAAGCCCAAATTATCCCAGATCATATGATTTAAGTTAATTACCAAACATTAACTAGGGATTACCATACCTATAATGTGGAGGATGTTCTCCCAATCACAATCCTTTATCATTTACTCATCAAAGCAATCCTATGTGGATTGGACAATCATGCCACTAGGTCCATTAGGCGCAATACCTCACCAATCCCCATTGACTTTAGTTATGGGCACCATTGTCCCTCCTTGTACTAAAAATCCTAAATTAACCCCAGATCATATGCTTTTTGGTAATTACCAAACATGTTTCGGGCTTTACCAAACCTATCCACTCACAATCCATTCTCATTACTCATCAAAGCAATCGTATGGAAATTGGACAATCATGTTAGTGGGTCCATAAAGCCCAATACCTCACCAAACTCCGTCGACTTGAGTTTTGGGCCCCCATTGTCCCTCCTTGTACTAAAATCCCAAATTAACCCCTGATCATATGCTTTTAGGTAATTACCAAACATGCTTTGGGCATTACCAAACCTATCCAATCACAATCCATTCCCATTACTCATCAAAACAATCCTATGGGGATTGGACAATCATGCTAGTGGGTCCATTAAGCCCAATACCTCACCAAACCCATTGACTTGAGTTTTGGGACCTCAGTGTCCCTCCTCATACTAAAAAGCCCAAATTAACCCCAGATCATATGCTTTTAGGTAATTACCAAACATGCTTTGGGACTAAACTTATCCAATCACAATCCATTCCCATCACTCATCAAAGAAAATGCTATGGGGATTGGACAATCATGCCACTGGGTCCATTAGGCCTAATACCTCACCAAACTCCATTGACTTGAGTTTTGGGCCTCCATTGTCCCTCCTTGTACTAAAAAGCCCAAATTAACTCTAGATCATATGCTTTAACGTAATTACCAAACATGTTCTGGGGATTACCAAACCTACTAAGTGGAGGATGTTCTCCCAATCACAATCCTTTATCATTTACTCATCAAAGCAATTCTATGTGGATTGAACAATCATGACACTGGGTCCATTAGGCCTAATATCTCACCAAACCCCATTGACTTGAGTTTTGGGCCCCCATTGTCACTCCTTGTACTAAAAAGCCCAAATTAACCCTAGATCGTATGCTTTTTGGTAATTACCAAACATGTTTTGGGGCTTTACCAAACCTATCCAATCACAATCCATTCCCAATACTCATCATAGCCAATCCTATTTGGATTGGACAATCATGCCAGTGGGTTCATTAAGCCCAATACCTCAACAAACCCATTGACTTAAGTTTTGGGCCCCCTTTGTCCCTCCTTGTACTAAAAAGCCCAAATTAACCCCAGATAATATGCTTTTAAGTAATTACCAAACATGCTTTGGGCATTACCAAACCTATCCAATCACAATCCATTCCCATTACTCATCAAAGCAATCCTATGGGGATTGGACAATCATGCCACTGAGTCCATTAGGCCCAATACCTCACCTAACCCAATTGACATGAATTTTGGGCCCCCATTGTCCCTCCTTGTATTAAAAAGCCAAAATTTAACCTTGATCATATGTTTTTAGGTAAACCCAATATCTCACCAAACCACATTGACTTGAGTTTTGGGCCCCATTGTCCCTCCTTTTACTAAAAAGCCCAAATTAACCCCATATCATATGCTTTTAGGTAATTACAAACATGCTTTGGACATTACCAAACCTATCCAATCACAATCCATTCCCATTACTCATCAAAGAAATCCTATGGGGATTGGACAATCATGCCACTGGGGCCATTAGGCCCAATACCTTACCAAACTCCATTGACTTGAGTTTCGGTCCCCCATTGTCCCTGCTTGTACTAAAAAGCCCAAATTAACCCATATCATATGCTTTAAGGTAATTACCAAACATGTTCTGGGAATTACCAAACCTACTAAGTGGAGGATGTTCTCCCAATCACAATCCTTTATCATTTACTCATCAAAGCAATCCTATGTGAATTGGACAATCATGCCACTTGGTCCATTAGGCCCAATACCTCACCAAACCCCTATTAACTTGAGTTTTGGGCCCCCATTGTCCTTCCTTGTACTAAAAAGCCCAAATTAACCTCAGATCATATGTTTTTAGATAATTACCAAACATATTTTAGGCTTTACCAAATCTATCCAATCACAATCCATTCCCATTACTCATCAAAACAATCCTATGGGGATTGGACAATCATGTCAGTGGGTCCATTAAGCCCAATACCTCACCAAACCCATTGTCTTGAGTTTTGGGCCCCCATTGTCCCACCTCGTAGTTAAAATCCCAAATTAACCCCAGGTCATATGCTTTTATGTAATTACCAAACATGCTTTGGGCATTACCAAACTTACCTAATCACAATCCATTCCCATTACTCATCAAAGAAAATGCTATGGGGATTGGACAATCATGCCACTGGGTCCATTAGGCCTAATACCTCACCAAACTCCATTGACTTGAGTTTTGGGCCTCTATTGTCCCTCCTTGTACTAAAAAGCCCTAATTAACTCTAGATCATATGCTTTAACGTAATTACCAAACATGTTCTGGGGATTTCCAAACCTACTAAGTGGAGGATGTTTTCCCAATCACAATCCTTTATCATTTACTCATCAAAGCAATTCTATGTGGATTTGAAAATCATGCCACTAGGTCCATTAGGCCCAATATCTCACCAAACCCCATTGACTTGACTTTGGGCCCCCATTGTCCATTCTTGTACTAAAAAGCCCAAATTAACCACAGATCATGTGATTTTAGGTAATTACTAAACATGCTTTGGTAATTACCAAACTTATCCAATCACAATCCATTCCCATTACTCATCAAAGCAATCCTATGCGGGTTGGACAATAATGACACTGGGTCCATTAGGCCCAATACCTCACCAAACCCCATTGAATTCAGTTTTGGGCCCCCATTGTCCCTCCTTGTATTAAAAAGCCCAAATTAACCCTAGAGCATATGTTTTAAGGTAATTACCAAGCATTTTTTTGTGATTTACCAAACCTATCCAATCACAATCCATTCCCATTACTCATCAAAACAATCCTATGGGGATTGGACAATCATGCCACTGGGTCCATTAGGCCCAATACCTAACCAAACCCCATTGACGAGAGTTTTGGGCCCCCATTGTCCTTCCTTGTACTAAAAAGCTCAAATTAACCCAGATCTTATGATTTTAGGTAATTACCAAACATGCTTTGGGCATTACCAAAACTGTTTTGGACATTACCAAAACCTATTAAGACATTCTTATCTCTTACATGTTGTGACTTTATAATTCTATTTGGCTTATTTGGATTATTACATTTATATCATATTGATTAATTTGTACTTAGGATTGTTTATTTCAATTGTTTATTTTCAATACACTTTGAAATTGGAGGTTTTGAGGCTTCTCTTAGTTTCTGTCATGTTTTGGTAATTACCAAAACCTATTTGGTAATTACCTAAAGTGTCCGTTCCGAAACCCATTTTTAGTAATTACCTAAAGTGTTCGTTCAGTCATCTTCTCCCAAGTTCATCTTCAACCTTTCGATTTTTTCTCTCTCCTCTGAAATTCTTCATCTTGGCAATGGTAATTAATACTCAAAAAACGCACAAATCGGTCCCAAATCGGCGGTTTCCCAACATCATACAACAATTCAAACCATGTTTTTGTTAAATCCATAATGACCTAAAATTTTGATTTTGAGTTTCTTCATTTTAAAACTCAAACCTTAATTTCCATGGAAATTCGGGCGTTCATGGTGTACATACGATCATCAATTTTATGTTTGTTCATCTATTTCATGAATATACAAATATGAAAGAGAGGAAAGTGAAAAAAAATTCCCAAAATTTCCCCCAAAAATTGTCCCTGAAAATCGGAAATTAAAACTTCGATTGCACAATTTCTCCATCACAAATTCATGATTTTTTCATAAATTCTTATCATTTCATGGAAAGAAAAGGGTCCAAGTAAGAGATCTACTGAAAATTCGAGAAGAATCGATGATCCATGGAAGATTTGAAGGAGGAAGGGGGGTAGAGGAGAGGAGAGAGAAAATCTGGGTAAAAAAAATATTTTCCCCAAAATTCTTTTTTTTGGCCGAAATTAATTTTTGGATTTTTCAGATTTTTTTTTTGTATTTTTCGAAATTATTTTAAATATTTTCAGAAATTTGAATAAATGATTTTGGTATTTTCTAAAATCATTTCAAAGCAAAAAAAGAAAAGGTAAAAGAAAGCTGAGGTGTGTGGCTCACATCCATTGTAGCCCCACATTTTACATGGTCTTTGTTAACATTTTCACTCTTTAAATCCTTGTTTTATACCCTAAACAATTGTCTTTATATTATGTTGCAATTAATCATCCAAGTCAGGTTACAAATCTTCCTCCCAAATTGACATATAAAGTTGTGACAACTATTAGTAGGAGTGTAGGACTTAGGGCACCCTTAACAATGAGTGAAAAACAAAAATCAAGTACTTGATCTTAAAATGGGGTTCTTAACAATGAGTGAGAAAAAGATTGATGGTTGATTGGCAAAAAAAAAAGTATGGGACGAGTGAAATGGTGATCAGGCGTGGGAGTGGGACCCACTGTCTGATCTGACTTGCTTTAATTTTTTTTTGGGTTTCCAACAGTCAAACGCTGCGTTTTGGCTGGAGCTGTGAGAGAGCTCCAGCCAAAACGCAGCGCTTTGGCTGGCGGAAGCCCAAAAAAATTTGCTTTGCGCGTCAGCGTGTCAGCGCTGACACGCTGACGGGTAAAGCAAATGCAGCAAATCACGAAGCGCCATTTGTCGCCCTTTCCACATGTCAGCTTCCTATTAGGCATTAAAAATATAACCATTGTAAATTTTGCAACAGTTATATTTTAAAAATACAAAAAAAAAAAAAAAAAACCAACGACTCTATTTTTTCGAGCTCTACAAATAGAGACCCGTTTTTCTGTATTTTGGACACAATTAATTTTCTCCATCTTCCTTCACTAATTTCTTCTACTTGTTCCAATCAATCATAACATCCACCTAATGCAAAAGCAAGTTGTGGTGGTAAGAGGGTTTGGGATCATGTTGAAGATGAGAATCTCATCTCAGCATTTATGAACACTTCTCTTGATAAGGTGATTGGGACGAGTCAAAAGAAAGGCGTCTTATGGGGAAAACTTTGGGAAGCTTTCAAGGCAGGAAGAATTGCCAACCCAACATAAATTGCTCCAAGAAATGTGGATATGGTGAAAGGTCGTTGGAGTAGACTTGCTCCATGGGTTTTAAGGTGGGCTGCATTTTATGACGAAGCTCTTGTAAGAAAGAAGAGTGGTCAAAACGATAATGATGTTCTGAAAGAAGCTCATTTATTGCATAATAGGTATCATGGTAGGTTCATCCTCGAACATGCTTGGAATTTGATGAAGAGGTTTCGTAAATGGAGGGTCATAGTTAAAAAATCAATGGAAACTCCACGTGGTCGCCCTAAAAATACACAAGAAAATGTGGATTCACCTGGAAGCGGAAGTAGCGGTAAAAGGCCGAGAGTTGATGAAAGTGACTCAATGCCCGAGACACCTACCAGTGGTGATGGAGGTGACGTCGAACCACGAGGATATGGTGTGAAGAAAGCGAAGTCTAAGCCGAAAGGGGTGGGCTGGTCGACAATTGAATGTTTCAATTCATTTAATGAAAGACTTCGGATCCATTCAAAGGGTAGGAGTGCAGAGGTTGAAAGAGAAGCCAGAAAGTTGGAGGTTGAAACAAGGAAGGTTGCTGCAAAGGAACAAGAAATAGAGCTGCAAACCAGGAGCTTGAACATACAAGAGTATCATAAGAATTGGGATTTGTTGCAATCATTGTTTGCAAAGGAAAATCGAGCACCATTAGAGGAGGCAATGGTTGAGAAACTAACAACATGGTTGACGAATAATTCTCCTTTTTAAGTAAATTTTATGTTTAAGTTAATTTTATGTTTAAGTGTAGTTCATGTTTGAGTTTAAGTTTATGTTTATGTTTAAGTTTACGTTCAAGTTTAGTTTATGTTTAAGTTTAAATTTTAGTTTATGTTTATGTTTATTTTGAAGTTTATGTATAAGTTAATAATTGTATGTTAAGTTCAATTAATAATAAAAAATTAAAAAACGTACTTGTGTAATTTACGTTTAAGCTTCACTTATTATCTAAATTGACATTTCAATACAGCTTTTTACATTATTGTACTGCTTTTTACATTATTGTTCTGCTTTTAACATTAATGTACTGCTTATTACAGAAATTGTTATGCTTTTGACATTATTGTACTGTTTTTAACATTATTGTTCTGCTTTTAACATTATTGTTCTGCTTTTAACATTATTGTTCTACTTTTAGCATTATTGTTCTGCTTTTAGCATTATTGTACTGCTTTTAGCATTATTGTTCTGCTTTTATGTATTATTGTTCTGCTTTTACATTATTGTACTGCTTGTAACATTATTGTTCTGCTTTTATGTATTATTGTTCTGCTATATAACTCGAACATACTTGTTCACCAGTTGCTCACACCAAATCTAAGCACATTGTCAAATTTATACAATGAACTCCTTCAACTTAAACATTACCGCTTCAAGTTCATCTAGTTCTGAGGATGAAATAAGATCATCCCGAGCAAACATTGATCAAGAAATAGATGAATTCTTAATCAATGTTGTTCAACCAAATGATCCAACTCTTATAACAAATGTTACTCCAGCACAAAGGAATAGAAGAGCAAAAGTGACTGATCCTAATGTGGATCATCAACGGCCTATTCGAGGCAGGGAGGAAGGCCATAGACGATTGTTCAATGATTACTTTGCTGATCAACCAGTCTATCCAGCTCGTTTATTTCGTCGAAGATTTCGAATGCAGCGACATGTCTTTCTTCGGATTATGGAAAGTGTCGTACCAGTGATACATGGTTCACTAAAAAAAGAGATTTTATGGGACGGATAGGTTTATCGCCCCTTCAAAAGTGTACAGCTGCTATTCGAATGCGTGCATACGGGGTTGTAATAGCCTTACTTTTAAGAGCGTTTATTAAACGTTGATTATATTTATTAAGTTAATTATGTTTCGAAAATTATTATTTTATTTGAGTTTGGAGTATGAATTTTTAATTATCGTGTTGTAATGTGTGTATTAAATTTTGAAGTTATTATTATTTTTAAATTGTTTTGGGTTTAAGATATCTGAAGTTAGTTGAGTGGTGTTTGGCCAAATTGGAAACCAAAGTCAGTTTACTCTTCAAACACCTCTTCCAACTAGTTTTGGAAACCCCAAATTACCCCTTTGTCGGTTGGATGTGTATGAAACAAAACCCCACCCTTACCCATTTCCCTCTCGTCATTTCCTAAAAACTCCAACACCAAAAACCCCAACCCCGCAAATTTCTCTCACTCGCATCTCCCTTCCCCTGCCTGCTTGCTGCTCCTCCGCTGACCCTCAGCTCGCCGGTCTGCAGCTCACGTTTTCTCTCTCCTCTCTTGGTGTGTCCCCGGGTGTGGTTCTTCTGCACCGTTTCTTCTCTCTCTTCCTTTTGTGTGTGTCGTTGTTGTTGTTTTGGCGGTCTTCTTTGCACCGTCCTCTAGTCCGGTTCGTGGTGGTGGTGCCACCGCTGCTGGGCACGTCGTGGCTGCCGCTCGCCGTTCTCCCCTGTTCTTGCTCGTTACTGCTGTTGTCGCCTAGCCCCTGCCGCCGTCGCCGTCGACGTGTGTTGGTGGTTCACCGTTTGGTATTGAACTTCTTTTGTTGTTCTTGTTGTGGTTTGTTTTGTTATTGTTATTGTAGTTGTCGTTGCTGCTCTTAGTTGTTGCAGGGTTGTTGGGTTTCTGTTGGGTTGTTGTTGTTGTATTGATGCTGGTTGTGCGCGGTAAACCCAATTGGAGTGGTCTATTAGTTGATTAGTAATTGTAGTTAGTGTTCTAATGTTTTTGAAAAAGAGTTATGGGTTATAAATTCTTATGTGAGTTTAGTATAATTTGTTAGTAATAGTAATATGTTTGATGTGTGAATTTGCCAAATCAGTTTCTTGTTGGGCTTAATTAAGCTTGTTAGCTAAGTTCAGTTAGTTTAGTTCAATAAGTTAGTTTTATGATTTTAAGATATGCAGAATGAGTTTACATAATTGAGGATTGGGGAATTGGAATTAGATTGTAAAGGATTTCTAAATTGGGAATTGGTTATAGTTTCATATTCTAGTTTGGATTAATTTGAGAGTGGTTCTTAATTATTGTTATTGTTGTGAGGTAAATTGTTGGAGAATGATTATGGAGTTGAGTATCGTTTGGAGATCATTAATGAAAGAGATGGTATTGTTGGAATTTGGAATATGGAATGCGTTCAGGTAACTTTTATGTTCAGTAAAATCATTTACTTACGCCCTCATGTGTGAATCTCTATGTATAATTGTTGATAAATAAGTTCGTACTATGGCCATAGATATGAATGTGATGATGAACTGTCATTGATTGATTATGAATATGCAAATGTTTTGCTGGCTTAGTTTATGAACTGAAAATAGAAAGTGGGCAAGGTATGGGTGGAGGATGGTTACTTCTCTTGACCTGATATGGTCGGCTACGCTCCATAACGAACCTTGGGGGTAGTATTGCTGGGCTCCATAACAAACCTTGGAGGCAACGTTTGTCCAAATCCCGTACTTGACACTGATTTGTTTAAGAGAATAAGCTATGCCAGCGTTGTAACGGAAAAGAAATGATTTGACAAATAAAATGTTTATAACGGGCTGAAGTAAAGGTTACGAGTTTTCCACTCATTTTGGAATTTTGTTGTTTCGTATTTCTTCTCTGAATTTACAGGTTTGGTGTTGTAAGCTCGGAATTGGAAGTGGAGCAAGATAAAGATGTCTTGTGGGTTAAGGATTGTGTTTGTATTTTAGATAGTTGATTCAGGAATAGTTACTGATAATCCGAGAATAGTTGATGTTATTTCATTGTATATAATCAATTTGGGATTTTAGTCGAGTTATTGGTGTATTTAAAGGATTTTGTTTTGTGGGCCCATAACCCACAGGTCCAGGATCGTATATTTCAGGTTGTTTCTGCTGCGAATGTTATCTAATTCATAAGTGATTAGTATTATTATTTTGGTGCTAATTGAGATTTGTGATTGCTAAGCGAGTTAAGCTAGCAACTCGGGAATCGAGCTGTTACAAATGGTATCAGAGCAACCCTGCGACCGTGTGCTGAGTTAGCCGCATAGTGGGGGTAAAAGATCATTGGGAATTGGTGTGTTACTTGGGTAATTAGAGTTCAATTTTTAAGCTATTGAATAAGAATAAGAGTCTAGATTTGTGCAAAACTTTGGGAATAAAAGTATGGAATTCGAAGTTGTAATTTGAGGATATTTGAAATAAATTTGTTGGGAATATTGAGAAGTTCTTCATGGAAATTTATTTGATATTTGGATACTTAAGGTTGATCTATGAGTTTATGTTTTGAAGTTTCGAGGACGAAACTTATTTTAAGGGTGGTAGAATGTAATAGCCTTAATTTTAAGAGCGTTTATTAAACGTTGATTATATTTATTAAGTTAATTATGTTTCGAAAATTATTATTTTATTTGAGTTTGGAGTATGAATTTTTAATTATCGTGTTGTAATGTGTGTATTAAATTTTGAAGTTATTATTATTTTTAAATTATTTTGGGTTTAAGATATCGGAAGTTAGTTGAGTGGTGTTTGGCCAAATTGGAAACCAAAGTCAGTTTACTCTTCAAACACCTCTTCCTACTAGTTTTGGAAACCCCAAATTACCCCTTTGTCGGTTGGATGTGTATGAAACAAAACCCCACCCTTACCCATTTCCCTCTCGTCATTTCCCAAAAACTTCAACACCAAAAACCCCAACCCCGCAAATTTCTCTCACTCGCATCTCCCTTCCCCTGCCTGCTTGCTGCTCCTCCGCTGACCCTCAGCTCGCCGGTCTGCAGCTCACGTTTTCTCTCTCCTCTCTTGGTGTGTCCCCGGGTGTGGTTCTTCTGCACCGTTTCTTCTCTCTCTTCCTTTTGTGTGTGTCGTCGTTGTTGTTGTTTTGGCGGTGCTGTTGCACCGTCCTCTAGTCGGTTCGTGGTGGTGGTGCCATCGCTGCTGGGCACGTCGTGGCTGCCGCTCGCCGTTCTCCCATGTTCTTGCTCGTTACTGCTGTCGTCGTCTAGCCCCTGCCGCCGTCGCCGTCGACGTGTGTTGGTGGTTCACCGTTTGGTATTGAACTTCTTTTGTTGTTCTTGTTGTGGTTTGTTTTTGTTATTGCTATTGTAGTTGTCGTTGCTGCTCTTAGTTGTTGTAGGGTTGTTGGGTTTCTGTTGGGTTGTTGTTGTTGTGTTGATGCTGGTTGTGCGCGGTAAACCCAATTGGAGTGGTCTATTAGTTGATTAGTAATTGTAGTTAGTGTTCTAATGTTTTTGAAAAAGAGTTATGGGTTATAAATTCTTATGTGAGTTTAGTATAATTTGTTAGTAATAGTAATATGTTTGATGTGTGAATTTGCCAAATCAGTTTCTTGTTGGGCTTAATTAAGCTTGTTAGCTAAGTTTAGTTAGTTTAGTTCAATAAGTTAGTTTTATGATTTTAAGATATGTAGAATGAGTTTACATAATTGAGGATTGGGGAATTGGAATTAGATTGTAAAGGATTTCTAAATTGGGAATTGGTTATAGTTTCATATTCTAGTTTGGATTAATTTGAGAGTGGTTCTTAATTATTGTTATTGTTGTGAGGTAAATTGTTGGAGAATGATTATGGAGTTGAGTATCGTTTGGAGATCATTAATGAAAGAGATGGTATTGATGGAATTTGGAATATGGAATGCGTTCAGGTCACTTTTATGTTCAGTAAAATCATTTACTTACGCCCTCATGTGTGAATCTCTATGTATAATTTTTGATAAATAAGTTCGTACTATGGCCATAGATATGAATGTGATGATGAACTGTCATTGATTGATTATGAATACGCAAATGTTTTGCTGGCTTAGTTTATGAACTGAAAATAGAAAGTGGGAAAGGTATGGGTGGAGGATGGTTACTTCTCTTGACCTGATATGGTCGGCTACGCTCCATAACGAACCTTGGGGGTAGTATTCTTTGGGCTCCATAACAAACCTTGGAGGCGGCGTTTGTCCCAAATCCCGTACTTGACACCGATTTGTTTAAGAGAATAAGCTATGCCGGCGTTGTAACGGAAAAGAAATGATTTGACAAATAAAATGTTTATAACGGGTTAAAGAAAGGGTAACAGTTTTCCACTCATTTTGGAATTTTGTTGTTTCGTATTTCTTCTCTGAATTTACAGGTTTGGTGTTGTAAGCTCGGAATTGGAAGTGGAGCAAGATAAAGATGTCTTGTGGGTTAAGGATTGTGTTTGTATTTTAGATAGTTGATTCAGGAATAGTTACTGATAATCCGAGAATAGTTGATGTTATTTCATTGTATATAATCAATTTGGGATTTTAGTCGAGTTATTGGTGTATTTAAAGGATTTTGTTTTGTGGGCCCATAACCCACAGGTCCAGGATCGTATATTTCAGGTTGTTTCTGCTGCGAATGTTATCTAATTCATAAGTGATTAGTATTATTATTTTGGTGCTAATTGAGATTTGTGATTGCTAAGCGAGTTAAGCTAGCAGCTCGGGAATCGGGCTGTTACAAATGGTATCAGAGCAACCCTGCGACCGTGTGCTGAGTTAGCCGCATAGCGGGGGTAAAAGATCATTGGGAATTGGTGTGTTACTTGGGTAATTAGAGTTCAATTTTTAAGCTATTGAATAAGAATAAGAGTCTAGATTTGTGCAAAACTTTGGGAATAAAAGTATTCGAAGTTGTAATTTGAGGATATTTGAAATAAATTTGTTGGGAATATTGAGAAGTTCTTCATGGAAATTTATTATGGACTATCAGAGGCTGTAGTGCTTGATATTTGGATACTTAAGGTTGATCTATGCGTTTATGTTTTGAAGTTTCGAGGACGAAACTTATTTTAAGGGTGGTAGAGTGTAATAGCCTTAATTTTAAGAGCGTTTATTAAACGTTGATTATATTTATTAAGTTAATTATGTTTCGAAAATTATTATTTTATTTGAGTTTGGAGTATGAATTTTTAATTATCGTGTTGTAATGTGTGTATTAAATTTTGAAGTTATTAATATTTTTAAATTATTTTGGGTTTAAGATATCTAAAGTTAGTTGAGTGGTGTTTGGCCAAATTGGAAACCAAAGTCAGTTTACTCTTCAAACACCTCTTCCTACTAGTTTTGGAAACCCCAAATTACCCATTTGTCGGTTGGATGTGTATGAAACAAAACCCCACCCTTACCCATTTCCCTCTCGTCATTTCCCAAAAACTCCAACACCAAAAACCCCAACCCCGCAAAATTTCTCTCACTCGCATCTCCCTTCCCTCGCCCGCTTCTTTGCCGCTCCTCCGCCGACCCTCGCCTCGCGGTCTGCGCCTCACGTTTTCTCTCTCCTCTCTTGGTGTGTCCCCGGGTGTGGTTCTTCTGCACCGTTTCTTCTCTCTCTTCCTTTTGTGTGTGTCGTCGTTGTTGTTGTTTTGGCGGTGCTGTTGCACCGTCCTCTAGCTCGGTTCGTGGTGGTGGTGCCACCGCCGCCTGGGCACGTCGTGGCCGCGCCGCCGTTCTCCCCTATTCTTGCTCGTTACTGCTGTCGTCGCCTAGCCCCTGCCGCCGTCGCCGTCGACGTGTGTTGGTGGTTCACCGTTTGGTATTGAACTTCTTTTGTTGTTCTTGTTGTGGTTTGTTTTTGTTATTGCTATTGTAGTTGTCGTTGCTGCTCTTAGTTGTTGCAGGGTTGTTGGGTTTCTGTTGGGTTGTTGTTGTTGTGTTGATGCTGGTTGTGCGCGGTAAACCCAATTGGAGTGGTCTATTAGTTGATTAGTAATTGTAGTTAGTGTTCTAATGTTTTTGAAAAAGAGTTATGGGTTATAAATTCTTATGTGAGTTTAGTATAATTTGTTAGTAATAGTAATATGTTTGATGTGTGAATTTGCAAATCGGTTTCTTGTTGGGCTTAATTAAGCTTGTTAGCTAAGTTCGGTTAGTTTAGTTCAATAAGTTAGTTTTATGATTTTAAGATATGTAGAATGAGTTTACATAATTGAGGATTGGGGAATTGGAATTAGATTGTAAAGGATTTCTAAATTGGGAATTGGTTATAGTTTCATATTCTAGTTTGGATTAATTTGAGAGTGTGATACGCTCAAGTTATACGATGTTTTTGTGGTATTTTAGGTACACTTTGCTAAGGGATTTATTTGTAATTGTTAATGTTTGCATATAAATCGACCTTAGCGGAAGTTCGGAATTTTATATATTAATTATTATTAAAGTTGTAAGTTCCGAGCTCTTGGAAGCATGAATGGTTCCACAACATCGTCTCACCAACCAAGCTCCGCCACAACCAAGCTCCACCGGCCAAGATCGCAAGCCCAAGCACCGCATGCCTAGCAAGCTCGCGGCAAAGACGCCCAGCAACATCGCAAGCCCAAGCGGCTCGGCAGCATGGCCCGCCTTCGCACGCCCGGCCCATCGCACGCTCAAAGCGGCTTGCCCGACGAAGCAGGGCTCGCGACTCGCGAGGACTGTCGCACCTCGCGACCCCTCGCTCCTCGCGACTCGCGATGTATGTCGCGGCTCGCGACCTGCGTGCCGCCCATTTTGTGCGGGGAGACGAGTCCTCGTCGCGACTCGCGATCGTGTCGCGACTCGCGACGCTTAAGTCGGCTTGGGGCCACGATTTTGTGCGGGGTTTAAATGCTTCCTAAAACCTAATTTTTGGGGGAGACGAAGTGGAGCACGAAGAGGAGAGGCGAAATGTAGACCTTGAGTGGCAAGCTTGAGGGGAGAGAGAGGATACTCCTCTCCTCATCCTTCCTTCTTCATGATTCTCTTTTCATCTTTCCTTCTTCGTTCCTCTTTGTTCTTCATTTTCATTTCTTTGTTTTTCATTTCCTAGATTTAGTTTTCATTTCTTAGTTTAGATTTTAGGGATTTCAACTATGGCTTTGGTTTTTGCTATCGGATTGTAGCTTGAACTGTTTCTTGGATCAATTAACATGAAGCTTCAACCGTTATTGTGAGATCTTTCCTCTCTTTCTCTTTTCCTTGATTATGGTTCAATTTCTATGCTTGCTTTCCATGATTATTGCATAATTATGCTAGGAACGTTACTAGTTTGATTGTGTGATTAATCTAATGCTAGATTTAAGAATAGAATCGGATTGTTGTATTCTTTTATCAATTGGTAGCAAACTAGGGAGTAATTTAGATGTCGATCTTCTTGGTTATTTCTTAGGGAAATTGAATCAACTGTTGAATGTTTATCGCGTGTATGACATTAGCGAGTGTCTATTGGTTCTCTGTGTTTATTCTTTGCTATTGGATTGAACTTAGACTAGGTCGGACTAGGTTATCCTTTAGTTAGGGTTTTATAGTCACGCTGATCGTGCTATTCAACTAAGAATAAGGAGAACACGAGATTAATTCTCGACAATAGATAATTATGGAAATAATTAGAGTGGAGGTTCAAGGATCGATAATGAATTGAAGTGGATGTTAATCGGATTCAAGATCTTCCCATATTGATTTCTCATTTTGTTTATATGCTAGTTAGTTGTAGTTCGTTAGTAAACCTACTCGAAACCCCCCTTTGTAATTATTATTAGGTTTCTCGGCCCTTAGCTTAATCTAGGTTTCGAATCACGCTAAGTACTAAACTCGTCCCTGTTTCCCTGTGGATACGACCCCTACTTCCACTATACTACCTTAGTGTAGAAGAGAGTAGGAGAAATTTTATCTTTGGCCGGGTGCGGTGCACACGACGACACCATCCGCGCCCGCCCAAATTTTGGCGCCGTTGCCGGGGAAACGGTGTTACTTGTTTGTATTTTGCGTGATTTTTGGATGGTATTGTTTGTGCTCTTTGTTTTTGGTTGGCCACTCTCTTGCGAATGATTGATTGAAGCTTTTGACGGTTTGTTATTTGGTTATTGTCTAGCTTTAATTATTGATATTAATGGTCATGACTTGGATTAGCTAGGAGTACTACTAGTTGATGTTTGTTGTTGACTTAATGCTAGGTTTTGGATATAATCTGATGATATATGCTCAACCATGATGTAGTAAGCTAGGCACTAACAATGCATTGCAAGAGTCCTTCTCAATCAATTTTGCAGGTATTTGAAGTGGAGATTGACATGGAACCACCATTGTCACACATGGAGCACAATCTCAATGATTAAGCTTAAGGTACTAAGTCGAGCTAACGACTATAAACAACAGCGCTTCTCGGGAGGCAACCCGAGACCCTTTTTAGTTTGTTTCTTTTCCTTTATTTTCTCATCAAATTTCCACCACCACAACAAATTTTCTTTCACCCACCGCCCACCCACTAAAAAGATCCACAACCAATCTTAATCCACTTGGAGCCAAAATCCACAATAGAAAATCCGTTGGGAGGACTTCAATACCTAGGAGTTGGTAACATTAGAGGAGTGAGATTGTTGTATCTTTCCGATCTCTTAAGCTAGGTGCAAATCTCAAAAATTCGAAACTTTTGAATTTGCCATTTGTTTGAGTGATTTGAGAGGGAGAGGGTTGTGAGTTGATTTCGGAGATTTGAGATGGTGTTGTTAAGAAATTTGAGTTTGGATTGTATGTCATGAGTTTTGAGCATTCGATCTTCGATTTACCCGATTTTCGATTTTCTCCCCCATTTTCGGTTTACTTTTCTTCTAATTGTCGTCACATTGAGGACAATGTGTAGTTTAAGTAGGGGGAGGGTATTCTCATTCTCATGTATCTATGTTGTATTTATGTTGTATTTATTTCAATTTGAAAAAAAAAATGAAAAAAAAATTGAAAATGAAAAAAATATAAAAAAAAAAAGTGATGAAATGAAACCCGCTGAGTTGAAAACCCGCAAGGGCGGGCGACTCGGGCAAAAATTGGGGGCCCGGATAGGTTGAAAACCCGAAAGGGCAACCTATGCAAAAAAGTGGCTTATATTGAGCGGGTAAGATGGTAAGGTGCAACCAAAAAGAAATGTGTGAAGCTAGGATGAAAACCCGAAAGGGCTCCTAGGCAAAATGAGAGATTAAGAGAGAATTATATACTTTGAAAACTCATTTGCCGGAGACGGTGTCATAAGGTGGAAAGCGTTTTCGGGTTGGGTTAGTGAATTCATCCTTTGTTTTGGGAAGATCTATTTATTTTGGCTTTCGCATTCTTTTGGTTGATTGTTTGTTTTTGGGAGTAAGCATGGAATTTATCCCTTTTTGTCTTTGTTCCATGGCTTGCTATTTTAAGTTAGTTGTTGTAGTAGTAGTTTATCTTTTGAGGTTTTAGGCGAGTTGTCATTTGGATTGTGGCGTTGGAGTGAGTTCAATTCCTTTGAGATCCTTCAGGATTTGAGCTCACATTTTGGTTGTCGTTTGGTGATTATTGTTGTCGCGTCTTTGTATTTTTCAGGTGAGCTCGAATCTAAGTGTGGGAGAATCATCGTCCCTTACGTTTAGGTTTTGAGCGAATGTTGTTAAGATGTGATGATGATGATGTAGTTGATGGGGAGTGTAGGTTGGTGTTGATAGCTTGGGCGATGATTTAATTGGTATTTCTCATTTTTGAGTTTACTCGAGGTCGAGTAAAGTTCAAGTGTGGGGGTATTTGATACGCTCAAGTTATACGATGTTTTTGTGGTATTTTAGGCACACTTTGCTAAGGGATTTATTTGTAATTGTTAATGTTTGCATATAAATCGACCTTAGCGGAAGTCGGAATTTTATATATTAATTATTATTAAAGTTGTAAGTTCCGAGCTCTTGGAAGCATGAATGGTTCCACAACATCGTCTCACCAACCAAGCTCCGCCACAACCAAGCTCCACCGGCCAAGCATCGCAAGCCCAAGCACCGCATGCCTAGCAAGCTCGGCAAAGACGCTCAAGCAACATCGCAAGCCCAAGCGGCTCGGCAGAAGACAAGCAGCTTCGCACGCCAGCCATCGCACGCTCAAAGCAGCCTGCCCAGCAGCAGCAGGCTCGCGACTCGCGAGGACTGTCGCACCTCGCGACCCCCTGCTCCTCGCGACTCGCGATGTATGTCGCGGCTCGCGACCTGCGTGCCAGCCATTTTGTGCGGGGAGACAGAGTCCTCGTCGCGACTCGCGATCAGTGTCGCGACTCGCGACGCTTAAGTCGGCTTGGGGCCACGATTTTGTGCGGGGTTTAAATGCTTCCTAAAACCTAATTTTTGGGGGAGACGAAGTGGAGCACGAAGAGGAGAGCTGAAATGTAGACCTTGGAGTGGCAAGCTTGAGGGGAGAGAGAGGATACTCCTCTCCTCATCCTTCCTTCTTCATGATTCTCTTTTCATCTTTCCTTCTTCGTTCCTCTTTGTTCTTCATTTTCATTTCTTTGTTTTTCATTTCCTAGATTTAGTTTTCATTTCTTAGTTTAGATTTTAGGGATTTCAACTATGGCTTTGGTTTTTGCTATCGGATTGTAGCTTGAACTGTTCTTGGATCAATTAACATGAAGCTTCAACCGTTATTGTGAGATCTTTCCTCTCTTTCTCTTTTCCTTGATTATGGTTCAATTTCTATGCTTGCTTTCCATGATTATTGCATAATTATGCTAGGAACGTTACTAGTTTGATTGTGTGATTAATCTAATGCTAGATTTAAGAATAGAATCGGATTGTTTTATTCTTTTATCAATTGGTAGCAAACTAGGGAGTAATTTAGATGCTGATCTTCTTGGTTATTTCTTAGGGAAATTGAATCAACTGTTGAATGTTTATCGCGTGTATGACATTAGCAGGTCTATTGGTTCTCTGTGTTTATTGCTGCTATTGGATTGAACTTAGACGCAGATCGGACTAGGTTATCCTTTAGTTAGGGTTTTATAGTCACGCTGATCGTGCTATTCAACTAAGAATAAGGAGAACACGAGATTAATTCTCGACAATAGATAATTATGGAAATAATTAGAGTGGAGGTTCAAGGATCGATAATGAATTGAAGTGGATGTTAATCGGATTCAAGATCTTCCCATATTGATTTCTCATTTTGTTTATATGCTAGTTAGTTGTAGTTCGTTAGTAAACCTACTCGAAACCCCCCTTTGTAATTATTATTAGGTTTCTCGGCCCTTAGCTTAATCTAGGTTTCGAATCACGCTAAGTACTAAACTCGTCCCTGTTTCCCTGTGGATACGACCCCTACTTCCACTATACTACCTTAGTGTAGAAGAGAGTAGGAGAAATTTTATCTTTGGCCGGGTGCGGTGCACACGACGACACCATCCGCGCCCGCCCAGAGTGGTTCTTAATTATTGTTATTGTTGTGAGGTAAATTGTTGGAGAATGATTATGGAGTTGAGTATCGTTTGGAGATCATTAATGAAAGAGATGGTATTGTTGGAATTTGGAATATGGAATGCGTTCAGGTAACTTTTATGTTCAGTAAAATCATTTACTTACGCCCTCATGTGTGAATCTCTATGTATAATTGTTGATAAATAAGTTCGTACTATGGCCATAGATATGAATGTGATGATGAACTGTCATTGATTGATTATGAATATGCAAATGTTTTGCTGGCTTAGTTTATGAACTGAAAATAGAAAGTGGGCAAGGTATGGGTGGAGGATGGTTACTTCTCTTGACCTGATATGGTCGGCTACGCTCCATAACGAACCTTGGGGGTAGTATTGCTGGGCTCCATAACAAACCTTGGAGGCAGCGTTTGTCCAAATCCCGTACTTGACACTGATTTGTTTAAGAGAATAAGCTATGCCAGCGTTGTAACGGAAAAGAAATGATTTGACAAATAAAATGTTTATAACGGGCTGAAGTAAAGGTTACGAGTTTTCCACTCATTTTGGAATTTTGTTGTTTCGTATTTCTTCTCTGAATTTACAGGTTTGGTGTTGTAAGCTCGGAATTGGAAGTGGAGCAAGATAAAGATGTCTTGTGGGTTAAGGATTGTGTTTGTATTTTAGATATTTGATTCAGGAATAGTTACTGATAATCCGTGAATAGTTGCTGTTATTTCATTGTATATAATCAATTTGGGATTTTAGTCGAGTTATTGGTGTATTTAAAGGATTTTGTTTTGTGGGCCCATAACCCACAGGTCCAGGATCGTATATTTCAGGTTGTTTCTGCTGCGAATGTTATCTAATTCATAAGTGATTAGTATTATTATTTTGGTGCTAATTGAGATTTGTGATTGCTAAGCGAGTTAAGCTAGCAGCTCGGGAATCGGGCTGTT
Organism: Beta corolliflora; assembly: GCA_947648045.1. Lineage (NCBI taxonomy): Eukaryota > Viridiplantae > Streptophyta > Magnoliopsida > Caryophyllales > Amaranthaceae > Beta > Beta corolliflora. The sequence continues at coordinate 36,385 of CANSZD010001020.1, forward strand.
ACAGGGGTAGCGGCGGACTCGCTTGACGAGTATGTGCGAATTAGTGAAAGCACAGCTCGAATAGCCACTAGTGGAATAATGTCCAACCGCTGCGGTCAAAATCGGGCTTACCGCTGCGGTTTTCGCCCACAACGGTTGGAGGCGCAGCAGTATCGATAAAAAAAAGTTGCGGTTGTGAACCGCATCAGTTAAGCACAAACTGATGCGGTTTCAAGGGAAAACCGCAGCGGTTAATAGGAAAAATCGCAGCGGTTAATAGGAAAAACCGCAGCAGTTTGTGCTTAATATATATATATATATATATATATATATATATATATATATATATATATATATATATATATATATATATATATATATATATATATATATATATATATTCTATTTGTATATATATAATATTTTATTATATCTAACCTGCTATAGTTGGCACAAATCCCACAAGCGCGTCGTATACAAGTCAAACTAATATATATATAAATATAAAATTTGGAGAATGTACTACAAATGAAGTTGTACTAAGTACTAAAATCCAAAATAAACATCAATTATATTATTGTACCTAAATAACTAGCAAGTAACATAATAAGAACAAATAAACTCAAAGTCGCGGCATCATCTTCACATGCAAACTTCGGTAAGGTAGTGCGCTAGCAAATCCCGAACCTCGTTTATCTCGGTTGTGGTGAAAGAACTCTCCCTTTGGTTGAATACCTTAAACATAAGGAAACACACATAATGTCATTTTTAGTTTGAGTAAGACTTTAGATAACTCTAAAGAGATTAAAGAAATCGAGCTTCAAAAGCCAAAATCGGTTAAAAATGACAATCATTTACCCAAAATGGGTTTCATAGCATGTGAGTGGACTTTAGTTGACTTAAATACTTACATATGTACTTATTGGAACTATATATGACCTAACATGTGGCTAAATGCGGGAAACTAAGTGAAATGAGCTTCGAAAGGCTAAAATCGGCCCGAAATGGCCTTCATTTACCCAAAATGGGTTTCAAAGCATATGAGTGAACTTTAATTGACTATTATAGTTATATATGTACCTATTACAACTATATATGACCTAATATGTGGCTAAATACGGGAAACTAAGTGAAATGAGCTTCGAAGGCCAAAATCGGCCCGAAAAGGCCTTCATTTACCCAAAATGTGTTTCAAAGCATATGAGTAAAGTTTAATTGACTCTTATTGTTATATATGTACCTATTGGAAATATTTATGACCTAACATGCGGCTAAATGCAAAAAACTAAGTGAATTGAACTTTAAAGGCCAAAATCGGCCCGAAATGGCCTTCATTTATCCAAAATGGGTTTCAAAGCATATGAGTGAACTTTAATTGACTCTTATAGTTATATATGTACCAATTGGAACAATATATGACCTAACATGTGGCTAAATGCGGGAAACTAAGTGAAATGAGCGTCGAAGGCCAAAATCGACCCGAAACGACCTTCATTTACCCAAAATGGGTTTCAAAGCATATGAGTGAACTTTAATTGACTCTTATAGTTATATATGTACCTATTGGAACTATATTTGACCTAACATGTGGCTAAATGCGGGAAACTAAGTTAAATGAGCTTCAAAGGCCAAAATCTGCCCGAAATGGCCTTCATTTACCCAAAATGGGTTTCAAAGCATATGAGTGGAGTTTAATTGACTCTTATAGCTATATATGTACCTATCGGAACTATTTATGACCTAACATGCGGCTAAATGCAAAAAACTAAGTGAATTGAACTTTAAAGGCCAAATTCGGCCCGAAATGGCCTTCATTTACCCAAAATGGGTTTCAAAGCATATGAGTGAACTTTAATTGACTCTTATAGTTATATATGTTCCTATTGGAACTATATATGACCTAACATGTGGCTAAATGCGGGAAACTAAGTGAAATGAGCTTCGAAGGCCAAAATCGACCCGAAACGGCCTTCATTTACCCAAAATGGGTTTCAAAGCATATGAGTGAACTTTAATTGACTCTTATAGTTATATATATGTACCTATTGGAACTATATATGACCTAACATGTGGCTAAATGCGGAAAACTAAGTGAAATGAGCTTCGAAGGCCAAAATCGTCCCGAAATGGCCTTCATTTACCTAAAATGGGTTTCAAAGCATATGAGTGGAGTTTAATTGACTCTTATAGTTATATATATACCTATTGGAACTATATATGACTTAATTTGCGGCTAAATGCGGAAAGAAAACAAAACTAAGTGAATTGAGCTTTAAAGGCTAAAATCGGCCCTAAATGACATACATTTACCCAAAATGGGTTTCAACGCATATGAGTGGAGTTTAATTGATTCTAATTGTTATGTATGTACTTGTTAGAAGTGTAGATGACCTAACATGTTGTTAAATGCGGGAAACTAAAGAAATTGCGCTTAAGAGGCCAAAATCGACTTTAAATTAAGCTACATATATTAGTTATATATGTATATACCTTCTCAATATCCCTGACTTCCTTGCAACTTGAGGCTATATCGAACATGAACGGCAACACATAGTAGCCACACTCGGTTCCCCCCGGTTGCTGAGCACACTAATCATAGAATTACATAAAAAATCATGTAATTAACATACATGGTTGTTTTTTACTAAAAGAAAGAAGTAGCTTAACTAATATGTATTACCTTCATTGCTTTCCATTCGGGTATTTTTCCAAGTGCTCTTAAATTTCTTCAAAGAACCGTAGTTAAGTTAAATTCATGTGAGAAGTGGCCAAAGAATGAAATAGTAAAAAGTGTAATGCCGAGCATTTCAAATAAAAAATATACCTATTTTGTGCATGATTTGAGGAATAAGTGTCGTGGTGGATCTTGAGCTATAGAATCAAAATGATATCTTTGTGTTGTTTGAAGGACAAATCACAACGAGCGACCAATGGAGACTAAAATGCCAAAAAAGTTAGGAAGCAATCATGTGAATACTTCTATTGTATATATAATGATAATTAAAGTGGTAAAAATAGATACAAGGTTAAGAACTATACTCTTCAAAATAAGGGGCAAGTATGAACTTATGTTGTGCACGTAGAGATGTTTTGATACATAGCCAAATATACTCCTTCACCTCATTTGTGTTTTGCAAACAATTGTCGGCTCGGGTGAAATTTGGACATAACCACCCAAATTGCTCTTGTATGCTCTTGCGTCCACAACGATCATCTTGGAGTAATCTTTAAAGCACAACCAACTTCGTAACATATATTATTGTATATTCCAAAGCATTTTTATTTACTTCAAAAGTACAAATGTTTTACCTCATGAAGACTTGAATCAAGGAAACATTCAACATCTCTCCGCAAAGGAACTCTTTCAAATCACCCTTAGACACCCATGTCGATGTATCCTCAAAGTAGTTGAATTGCGTGGTACCCAAATTCACCTCGAGAGGTGTATCATCCAACATATCACGCGCATTTGCACGTAGCCATATGCATGCCTTAGTGAGACACTCGATCTTTGGTTTCTCGATCCAAGTATCTGTAGTTGGTTTTTCTTGGTGACTTGAATCTTGCATTCCTTTACCCAAAATGGCCTTCTTTGGCCCGCTTGAACCCTTCTTCTCTCCGAACCCTTCTTCGCCTTCTAGAGGAGGTGAGTCCGCCTTGCTTTCCTTGGGCTTGTTTATTCTCTCCAAAACCTAATAATTCAACGGTAAAAACATTCAACTTAGTTAGTTAATAGGTATGAAACAAATCATTATGAATATGGATTTAAGTTGCTTCAATTTACCTCGTCTAAAACCTCACCCATGCGGATGGCCACAACACATAACCACCATGAGCGTCGGTCAAGACATTTATATCAATTGATCGGTTTAGGCAAGCGGAAGAGCAAAGTCTTCGTAACCGGGGAGTAATGGTGACTACACTAACCGCCAAGTGCTCATTGTCCACGGAGCTCATGATGGACTATTGCTCGTTCACTTCGTGGTTGTGCATTTCCTACAGCCACCACAATCAAACCCTCATCTTTTACATCTAGTAAAAGCTGGCAAGGCGTTTCTTCTTTCAAAAGTAAATGAAATTGAGGTTACGAACATGCAATTACGTGAATATAACATGTTACTTAGTTTTAAAAATTATAAGGATAATAATTACCTCTAACTCAAGTATAGATGGTGGGGATTTTTGTGTGTTAGGATGGCTAGCTTAGTCCTCCAAAAGACGATCCAAGTTTAGGTTGATGTAACGCCAGAAACCAAACCGTGAGAGGACCGCGTTGAAACTCTCCGTGAGTTTCTCCGTGACTTTCTCCGTCACTTTCTCCGTGACTTTCTCCGTAATTTCCTCTGTAAGCTTCTCCCGAATAGCTTGTGTCATAGCTTCCATATCATGTGGTTGAGAGCGTGATTTTTGTACCCATGGAGTAATCTTTAGAATACGCTTTTGTCACACCTAGATGAATACCACAAAAACCCCTCAAACGTCCACTGTGGTCCTTTCCCAAAGTCTCATAAAGGGCATCTTTGTTGCCTTGGGGAGTGAACTCGTCGCTAACCTCTTTTTGCTTGAGCCCCATCTATAGAGAAATTAACAAACGGTAAGTTTAAAAAAAATCAACATCATAAGCGGCAATGGCAGGGGGGGGCAATGTGCGGGGGGGGACAATGTGTGGGGGAGCAAGGGGTGGGGGCAAGGTGTGCGGTGTGGGGCGGTGTGGGGGGCGGTTGCGGGGGGGAGTGTGCAGGGGGAGGTGCGTGGGGTGGGGGTTGTGTGCAAGGGGGAGTGGGGGGCGGTGTGCGGGGAGTGTGCGGGGGGGAGTGTGTAGGGGGTGGGGTGTGTGCGGGGAGTGTGTAGGTGGGCGGGCAGTGGGGGGGCGTGTGCGGGGGTGCGGTGTGCGGGGAGTGTGCGGGGGTGGGGGCTGTGTGCAGGGGGAGTGTGCGAGGTGGGGGCAGGTGTGGGGGGGAGTGTGTAGGGGGCAGCAAGGCGGGGGCTATGTAGTGGTGGATTGGTATTCCATGTAATAGAAGCTAGATTGGTAGTGCATGTACTTACAACGGCATTGGCTATCTTCAAGGTTCCCGGGTCTGAAATGGTCATTTGATTGTTGATATCACGCCTATGCAAGGAGCACCACCAATCAGCGACACGATCAACTTTGACAGACGGTGCGGCCTTAGAGCTAGAAAACGGCGTTGTAGTTGTATCAGTAGAAGGGTAAAATTTCTCGTCAATCCACAACTTTCTCGCGCTCGCATAAGTTTGGGAACCAATATGATGTTAGTGCTTCCTCTGTCTTGCACTGTGTGACGGTTTGTCACGCTTAGCCTATAAATTCACATGGGCAATTAGAAAACACATGTAATTGTATTGAAAGTGAACATGCAAAGTCGAATATATATAGTTTAAAGTGCAATACTTACCACCATCTCCGGCGTAGTATTTTGGGCAACAAATGCCTCCCAATCTTCTGGTTTTATATGTCCCCAAATCTGATGAGGCAAAGAATCCGGTTGAAATGTCTCTTCCTCTCCCCCTTCCTTTTCTGTTTCTTTTTCGGCCTCCTTGTCCGTCTCACCCTCATTTTGCTTTGATTTTTGAATTTTCCGTTTCGTGATCCACCCACACACTAGTTTGCTTTTGAAAGCTCTAAATCTTTCGGCCACCGCGGATAGAAACGCCGCCTTTTTTTCCTCATTAGGAGTAATATGGAACGTATCCTATAAAAATAAGAAACAAACAAAGAGTTATTTCCATATACATATATATCAATGAAAACATGTGGCTAAATGCGGAAAGGAAAGAATATTAAGTAAATTGAGGTTTAAAGGCCAAAATCGGCCCGAAATGGCCTTCATTTACCCAAAATGTGTTTCAAAGCATATAAGTGGAGTTTAATTGACTCTTATAGTTATATATGTACCTATTGGAACTATATATGACCTAACATGCGGCTAAATGCAAAAAACTAAGTGAATTGAACTTTAAAGGCCAAAATCGGCCCGAAATGGCCTTCATTTACCCAAAATGTGTTTCAAGGCATATAAGTGGAGTTTAATTGACTCTTATAGTTATATATGTACCTATTGGAACTATATATGACCTAACATGCGGCTAAATGCAAAAAACTAAGTGAATTGAACTTTTAAGGCCAAAATCGGCCCGAAATGGCCTTCATTTACCCAAAATGTGTTTCAAAGCATATAAGTGGAGTTTAATTGACTCTTATAGTTATATATGTACCTATTGGAACTATATATGACCTAACATGCGGCTAAATGCAAAAAACTAAGTGAATTGAACTTTAAAGGCCAAAATCGGCCCGAAATGGCCTTCATTTACCCAAAATGTGTTTCAAAGCATATAAGTGGAGTTTAATTGACTCTTATAGTTATATATGTACCTATTGATGCTGCTAAATGCAAAAAACTAAGTGAATTGAACTTTAAAGGCCAAAATCGGCCCGAAATGGCCTTCATTTACCCAAAATATGTTTCAAGGCATATAAGTGGAGTTTAATTGACTCTTATAGTTATATATGTACCTATTGGAACTATATATGACCTAACATGCGGCTAAATGCAAAAAACTTAGTGAATTGAACTTTAAAGGCCAAAATCGGCCCGAAATGGCCTTCATTTACCCAAAATGTGTTTTAAAGCATATAAGTGGAGTTTAATTGACTCTTATAGTTATACATGTACCTATTGGAACTATATATGACCTAACATGCCCCTAAATGCGGGAAATAAAAGTAATTCAGTTAAAAAATAAACTTACACAAGTGTCTTCCCATAATGATTTCTTCATTCCATCGGGCACATCTTTCCACCCCACCAAAATGCTCAGTTTGCGCACACATAACTCTAAATGCTGCCCATACTTTTTACGCCATTGACCACAAGGTTGACCCATATCATCATACTCGAGGGTCATAGGGTTGTTATAATTCAATCCCTTGGTCGCACCCCTTCCTTTTTGCTTCTTTGTTGCAACTTTACTTGGAGTTTTGGTGGTACTAAGAACCTCTTTCCCCACATTTTTGTGTGGCACAATGACGGATGAAATACAAGGATAATCTTCCCTAGCATTGTTGTCAATGGTGGGAGCCTTATCGGCTAGCTCCTCATTTATTTCAGCCAAGCGAAGTTCCCTATCACGCAAGCGCTTCTCCTCATCATGCGCTATGTCTTTCGGTTCACCTTTATCGTCCTCCTTCTCCGCATCATACTCATCATCATCATCCAATGACTTATCATAATCATCATCGGTTTCTTCCTCCACAATCACATCATCTCGGACCATGTTTGAAACTCCTGAAATTTTAAAAAACGATATTAGAAAGCGCAAGATTAAACAAAAATATGAAAGAAATTAGAAACGCGCATGTACTTACAACGGCACAGCCCCCCTGCACAGCCCCCCCCACCCCGCACGCCCCCGCACATGCCCCCCACCCCGCACTCCCCCACCCCTTCCACCGCCCTTTGCCGCCCCCGCACTGCTCACCCGCACCAGCACCCCTAAACCGCACACTCCCCCCCGCTGCCCCTTCACTGTCCCCCCCCATCGCCCCCCTTCCCCCCCGCCATGCCCCACCGCCCCCCCCACCGCACAGCGGACCCCGCACCGCTTGCCCCCCTGCGCAGCGGACCCCTTCACGCCCACGCCCCCTTCACGCCCCCTCTTCCCTCCCCCAACACGTAGACCCCCTGCACTCCCCCCCCTTCATCGCCCCCAATGCGGACCCCCTGCTGTCCCACCCCCCCGCACCCCCTTGCTATCCCACCCCGCTTACACAACACCCCTCGCACAGTCCCCTCCCCCCCCCCCCAAAAAAATAAACCATAATTGCACCCTAAACGACATTCATCTACCCAATTCGGTTTTCAAATCATGTGACCCGACTTTAAGTGACTCTAATGGTGATACATATACTAATAAGAACTATACGTAACCTATAATAAGACTAAAAGCGAGAAATTAAGTTAATTGAGGTTGAAAAGCCGAAATAGGCCCGAAATGACATTCACTTACCCAAAATGGGTTTCAATACATGTGAAGCGAGTTTAGTTGATTGTAATACATATATATATACTAATAAGAACTATACATGACCTAACATGCTGCTAAAAGCGAGAAATTAAGTTAATTGAGGTTGAAAAGCCGAAATTGGCCCGAAATGACATTCACTTACTCAAAATGGGTTTCAATACATGTGAAGCTAGTTTAGTTGATTGTAATACATATATATATATAGTAATAAGAACTATACTTGACACTACATGCGGCAAAAAGCGGGAAATTAAGTTAATTGAGGTTGAAAAGCCGAAATTGGCCCGAAATGACATTCACTTACCCAAAATGGGTTTCAATACATGTGAAACGAGTTTAGTTCATTGTAATACATATATATATACTAATAAGAACTATACACGACACTACATGTGGCTAAAAGCGAGAAATTAAGTTAATTGAGCTTGAAAAGCCGAAATTGGCCCGAAATGACATTCACTTACCCAAAATGGGTTTTCAATACATGTGAAGAGAGTTTAGTTGATTGTAATACATATATATACTAATAAGAACTATACATGACACTACATGCGGCAAAAAGCGAGAAATTAAGTTAATTGAGGTTGAAAAGCCGAAATTGGCCCGAAATGACATTCACTTACCCAAAATGGGTTTCAATACATGTGAAGCGAGTTTAGTTGATTGTAATACATATATATACTAATAAGAACTATACATGACACTACATGCGGCAAAAAGCGAGAAATTAAGTTAATTGAGGTTGAAAAGCCGAAATTGGCCCGAAATGACATTCACTTACCCAAAATGGGTTTCATTACATGTGAAGCGAGTTTAGTTCATTACACGACACTACATGCGGCTAAAAGCGAGAAATTAAGTTGATTGAGCTTGAAAAGCCGAAATTGGCCCGAAATGACATTCACTTACCCAAAATGGGTTTCAATACATGTGAAACGAGTTTAGTTGATTGAAATACATATATATACAGTAATAAGAACTATACATGACACTACATGCGGCTAAAAGTGAAAAATAAAGTAAAATGACCTTGCAAAGCCGAAAGCCGGAATTGGAACCAAAGAAGTCGAGCCTATTGTTTACTTTTGCCACCTTCATTTGAAGTTTCAACCATTATCCCTTCCCCGTGATCTGCACGCATGTAACTTGTCGCTAACTCCGCATCAGTGACATCGGAGTTGAGAATGGTGAAAGGCGGGGTGTCTTCAAACGCATCATACTCCTCCTCATCCTCAACATCACCAACTCCAAGTATACTTCTTTTTCCCGGGACAACAATTGACCACTTGTTATCAGAAGGGTCAGTTACGTAGAATACTTGCTTAACTTGTGATGCAAGCACGAATGGCTCTTCACTATCACGCAACCGACCCAAGTCTACAAGAGTAAATCCACAAGGGTCATCTTTTCTTATGTAACGCCGGTTATACTCAACCCACTTACATCGAAATAAGCAGACCGTAAAACCAGAGTAGTCAAGCTCCCATATATCTTGAACTCGCCCATAGTATAACAATCTAGCATCAATAGGAGACTTGTCTTTGGCACTTGCATACTGTGTAGATGATGCCTCTACTGAAACACCACTATTCTGGAGAGATCTCGACTTTTGATCTTGACGATCTGTCCAATACGTATATCCGTTAACATCATAACCCTCATAGGAGTGCACAGCTTCTCGAGGACCAAATGCTAGCCACTTTAGAGTTTCAGAAACATTGGAATCTACTTCACGCATTATTCGGTTATGGAACCAATCAATAAACGTCTTATTATGCAACTGCATCAATGCTCTAGTCCCTTTACCTGGATTCTGGTCATGCAACTCCTCCAAATGCTCATCCAAGTACAGATGCACCTGTACCATATGCTGTAATACAAATAAGTGTGCTTGTATGCGCCTTTCAACAGGAGGTACAATCATTTTGGAGCCAAGTGTACCTTTACCCGCGAGTCTTCCCTCGTGTCGAGATGTAGGAAGTCCAATAGGATCAACATTAGTTAAGAACTCATCCACAAAATTACCGACCTCTTCACTCACAATCCCCTGAATTATACTTCCTTCTGGTTGCGCTGGATTCCTTACTTTATCTTTCAAAGAGCCCATATGTCTCTCAAAAGGATAGCACCACCTCAAAAACACCGGACCACATAGCTTAATTTCTCGAACTAGATGTACAACCAAATGGACCATAATGTCGAAGAAAGCAGGTGGGAAGTACATCTCAAACTTGCACAAAGTCTGTATCACGCTAGCCAGCAGAGCATCAAGCTTCGAGAGTTGTAACGTTTTGCTACATATAGTATTGAAGAAAGAACCACGGCTACGTTATGGTATGTCTCACGTGTTTCGTAATATCCCTCGAATTGCAATCGGTAAGAATACTTGCATCATTACATGACAATCATGAGACTTCATGCTCGATAATTTCAACTCATCGTCTAAGGTAACAAATCTTTTCATGTTCGATGAGTACCCTGATGGAACCTTAATGTTGTACAAACACTTGCAAAAAAGACGCTTCTCAGCTCTAGATAGAGTGTAGCAAGCCGGAGGTAAATAGTTCCTATCATCATCCTTCACCGTTTTCTTTCCTTTTCTTTCAATTCCTGCAGGCGACCCTTCTTGATGTTCCTTTTCTTTTCCCTTTCCTTTTCCTTTTCCAGACACTTTCTCTTTTTTCTTTCTTTTCTTAGTGTCCCTCTTTAGAGCCCATAGTTCTGGTCGAAGCCCCTCACTTTCCAGATACAGTCGCACCCCTTTGCTATCCTTTATCTTATGTGGAATATTCATAAGTGTCCCCAGAATGGCGTCACATACATTTTTCTCTATGTGCATGACGTCGAGACAATGTCTAGCCTCTGGATCTATCCAATATGGAAGTTTCCTGAGAATAGACTCCTTTTCCAAAGTCCCTTAGCACCATCACTCGCTCCTTTGCCGAATATCGTTGCAATACCCTTGACCTGATCAAAAACTTCAATACCAGTCAATGGCCTACGAGCAACCCCTTCCTCAACTGTTCGATCGAATGCCTTCTTCTTATAATGATAAGGATGGTCGCGTCGAAGGAACCTTCGGGTCCGCATATAAACTTCTTTGTGACAAGTAGTAATGTATTTAGATCTTTGTGTCGTCAATGCAAATCGGGCATGCTTTCTTCCCTTTGTTCTTGTACCCGGATAAGTTCCCATAAGCGGGATAGTCATTAAGAGTCCACAAAAGCATGGCACGCAATGTGAATACCTCATCGGCATAGTGCGTCATACACGTAAAACTCCTTCATCCCACATTTTTCTCAAATCATCAACAAGTGGTCGGAGGTAGACATCTATGTCGTTAATTTCAGTGTGTTTGCCCGAAATAAGAATCGACAACATGATGTATTTGCGTTTCATGCACAACCAAGGAGGCAAGTTGTATATAACTAGAAGAACCGGCCATGAACTATGTTGAGAACTAAGAGTGCCAAATGGGTTCATTCCATCCGTGCATAGGCCAAGCCTCAAATTTCTGTCCTCGGCACCAAAGGTCTTATGAAAATGATTGATACCTTTCCACTCAGGAGAATCAGCTGGATGTTTGAGAAAACTGTCCTTTTTCCTTCGTTCTGCATACCACCTCAAGTTCTTAGCATCTTTTTTGATTGAAAACATGCGCTTGAATCGTGGTATAATCGGAAGATACCACATCACCTTTCTTGGGAGGACCTTTCTTATCACCAACCCCCGCGCGCCCGTAACGCGACTTTCCACATCGAGGACACTCATCCATATTTTCATATTCATTTCGATATAGCACACAATAGCTTGGACAAGCATGTATCCTCTAGTACTCTAAACCGAAGGGACACATCAGTTTCTTAGCATAGTAGTTCGACTTGTAGTTCATGGTCGTCCGGCAACATATCACCAAATGCTTGCAACAAGGAAGTGAAACAAGAGTCACTTATACCGACTTTCGTCGGATATTAAAGAGTGTTATCACGGCCGTCAGCTTGGTGTACCTCGTACAACCGGGATACAACGGTTTCCGAGATGCCTCGTCCATGCACTCAAAAATACGAGGCCATTTGCCAGAATGATCTACCCCCGCCATCATCTCCTCGATATGATCCCCTTCATCATCATCATCCTCTACTTCAATATCCTCATATTCATCCTCGATGTTGTCATTCTCAATGACATCAAACTCACCTTCTTCATGCACATCGTTAACAATGGCATTTCGACCATCATATATACCCTCCTCACCGTGCCAAACCCATACATAGTAGTCTTGTCTAAACCCGCGACGAAAGATATGCTCCCTAAGCGACTCAATGCTACTAACGATGCTCACATTACCACAATCAACACAAGGACAATAAAACCCCTCGGTTCCCTTTGCAGCCTGATGACTTAATGCAGCATCACAAAATTCAAAGACCCCATCCACGAATTCACACGTGTCACGACTACCATACATCCATGCACGATTCATTTCAACCAAACCTAGCTTTAATTAAACACAAGCAACAAGTACCCCATGTCAATGAACTTCACTACATTATTAGAGTTTATACACGATATATATTTAATGAAATTAGGCATGCTTTCCAAGGGTCCTTATCACTCCAACCTAACGCATCCTTAGATGTCTAATCTCACTAGTGAATGTATTGCCTTCAGTTCAAATATACGGAAAATCCGGCAGCATTTCCCTACAGTTCTCCAAGTACACGATGTAGATATATAGTTATTTATATCTACATATGTACCCAGAGAACAAAAGTAGGGAAACGATGAGCCAAGATTTTCCTCTAGAATCGAACTAAAGACATACATTCACCACCTAAGTAAGATTAAACATCTAAGAACAATCCCCAAACCGGGGACTATTCAAGACTTACTCCTAATGAGTAAGTCTCGAACGGGTATCTAGGCATATGATATGATGATGCAAACATAGGTTTTTAAAAACAACGCAACAAAACATTTTACATCTAATCTCAATTCAACGATAAATATATACACATTTGCACATATATATAAACCAATTTACAATGAAAGAAACTTAAATATGAGTGATAACATACTAATATCAAGGTTGTGAATAGGGAAATCGAGCTCAACACTCCGTCACTAGCTAGCTTCAATAATCAACAACAAAGTTTAAAAGTTAACATTAGTATAAATTAGCAATTCAAACAAAACAAAACTAAACTAAGCTAAACTAAACTAAATAGCTAAATCAATAATCAACAACAATGTTTAAAGTTCAAACCTAACTAGTTATTAAGTACAACAACAACAACAACAACAACAACAACAACAACAACAACAACAACAACAACAACAACAACGTAACAATAGCTACTACTACTACTACAACTACAACAACAACCACAAAAATATCAACCACAACAAAGCCCTAGTTTTTTTAACCTAAAAATCAAACTAACTACTTTAAATAAAATAAAATAAAACTCAAATCAATCAAATTTACACCCTTTAACTATTATACAACCTAATTTCACTAATAATTATTCATAAAAGTACATTTAATTATAAACTTGAAGCTTCAAATATGAGACTACAATAAAAGTTATGAAATTTTAGGTACCTAAGAAGAGGTAGAGAAGGAATGTAGGTATTTAGGAATGGTGGAGGTGTGGTGGTGGTGGTGCAGCCGCGGAGGAGGACGCAGGTGCAGCCACGGAGGAGGACACAAGGTGCAGCGGTGGGGTTTGTGGATGAAACCCACCGAATTGGAGAGGAGGACGCAGCAGCGGTGGGGTTTGTTGCCGGTAGCTGGTGGCCGTCGGGGGAAGGTGGAACCCAGTGGTGGTGGTGGTGGAATGTAGTGGTGGCAGTGGTGGTGGTGAACACAGGTGCTTGAAAGTTGAAGGAGGGAGCTCGTTTTTTGAAAGGAAGGAAGGAGGGAGCTAACAGTGGAATGAGAGGGAGCCATGCCTATTTCACGCGGAAAAAAAACAAAATAAACCGCTGCGGTTCATAAAACCACAAAGGTTAACATCGAACCGCAGCGGTTTACTGTTAACCGTTGCGGTTTTATGAAGACCGCAGCGGTTTGTTTTCCCACTTTTCCCGCGATTTACCGCTGCGATTCTCTTAAGGACCGCAGCGGTTGTGTTGTGACATATTGTAACACCCCCGCCAAGCCGAACCCTTTTTCATTTAATAAACTCGAGATGTGGGAAAATCCACGAAGGTTCGACTCAACGGGCGTGTTACCGCCGCACTTATTTCCTTGGAAATAAATGCAAGGCTTCATTATTCACCTACTTACATGGACATTTAGTCCCTTTTTGAAAGAAATACTTTAATAATAAATTAATATTTTCTGAAAATTTCGGCAGAGTTTCCTTTGTAAATTGGACAACCCAAAATGGGAAAATGTTTGAAAAACCTGTTACAAATAAAATATATACCAAATCCCAAACTCAACGCTTTCGCGGAGTACCAGCTAAAGAAAATCAGGAGCACTATTGCTCAACCAGAAACTAGAAATGAAACTAAATCAATTAATTATTTAACTATTACAAAGTGGAACGTATTCGCCTCAAAGGAAACATAAAACAATCATAGCTGTACCCTTAGCACGTAACTGCTTCTATCTTGGAAGAGATGCTCCAGAACTTCAACCTGACACTATTGTAACACTGCCACCCACCAAGTGACAGGCCACAGTAGTGACAAAACAAAACATTGACATACACATCGACAACGCCGAGTACTAACCCATAAAACATTCTTAAAACATGCTTTGGTGTCTACGATTCTCACGTAATCAATACATGTTCATAACCATATCACAACAGCATAGCAATATTCACATAATCCATACGTTCACATGTAGATATATATACAATGATTAATTACATAATTAATCTTAATTAATCCAGTTATTTAAGGAGAGGAAAGAGAACGCCACGATAGGCGGGTCAATCCCCGTAACCACTTACTTAACATTGTAGGTCGGGTCAATCCCCCTGTAACCACCTACGGATAACATTGTAGGCCGGGGTCAATCCCCTGTAACCACCTACGGATAACATAATGGCCATAATAACAGAGTCCCTAGTGTGCACACCCCTTCTACTTGGATCACAACAAGATAGAAGGAAGACAAGTAACAGAAAATCAGCATAGTAACCAGAGAACCTGTAGGGGCCGCTGAACCACTCATACAGGGCAACCTGTTCATCATTTCCCTCCGATATTTCACTTTACGTGATTAACATCTTTTAATTCACGTCATCACATAATTCACGTATACAATTACGTTATCATTGTTCAATCCAGTGTGAACATATTTCATCCATCATAATCTCAATCCATTCATAGTGGTTGCATTAACTCATTTCATAAATACAACCGTCACTTGAGTTCATTTATCACTTCAGATTCATAATCATTTCATAGCATCGTATCATCATAATCATCATAAAACATTTCATTTCCCGCAATCCATATGCAAAACATATCATTAATCATGGAAAGTAATCATAAGCATGTCTCATAACTTAAAGTACTTTTAAGAATAACAACAGAAACATAGCAGTATTTTCGTATCTCAAATCATTTAAGAGTCATTCATACCTTCAGATAATTTCAGATTTAAACGGTATACTTAACATATTAAGAATACGTGAACATATATCATTTCTTAGTATATAATTCATAACCCGACATTCATAAGAACAAGATTCATCTTTTCACATTTTTCGATCACCTAAGAAAACATAAGACATATTAATTCCATATTTATAAGGTATATAATTTTCTAACAACATTAGAGTCAGGAAAGATAGATTGTCTCAAATTAACTCATAACATTTCAAATTCTTTAATGGTTAACTAATAACAAGTATTTCTAATCTAGCTTAATTATATAAAACTAACTCCATCACCTTTCTTGAATTAACAAGATTATCCACCATAGGCTTCAAATTAAGAGACCATATTATTAGCATTATTTATGAATTAAAGTTGTTTATACATGAAACTATGACTACTGGGCTTCCATGTTTTAACACCTAGCTTCTCAAGCACATCCTCAAGCACAAAGCTAAAAAAATAATAACAACTACACAACCGAACCTTATGCGGTTCAAACAAGACGCATTCACATATCACGAATACCAAAATCAAGAGCACATTATCGGACAAATTTAACCAACAAGCTCACAAGTTTCGAATTCGGTTACATACTAAAACATTCATCGGATCATACAAACTCAAAAGTTTACAATTCCCGGCTCCTACAAAAAAAAGAAAAAAAAAAACATATAAGGCAACCTTGCTAAGACAATGACTTCACTCAAATTACACCCATATAATCAATCAATCTAAATCCTTTCAATTATACACATAATTTGCAATCAAGTTCATCATAATATTCTGAACTTAAGATGAAATATTTAAGATGAAATAATCAAGTTCATCATAATACACATAATCCAATCAAGTCCAATCAACACCATCACCTTTGTTTCAATCATATTTTTCATAACTAATTTTCTCATTATTTTGAAACAACGGGGAAAATATATAATTGAAACCAAAAAGAAGAGGAAAAGGGGTGTAGTACCTCTCGCTCTGCGACGAGGGGACGAACACAGGGGAGGGGACGGAGCTCCGCGGGCGGAGGAACACACCGGCAGCAACGATGTAGCGCGACAACGACGACAACGACAAACAACAACAACAATGGCGCAAAGAACACAACCCAACAACAACGAGCGGCAGCAACCAACAACAACGAACAACAACTACTACAACACCACCACGAAGAGGAGAGAAGATGCGAACGAGAGAAGCAAAGCGTAGCAAGAAGCAACGCACGGGGAGCAAGGAAGCTCCGACGAGCTTGGGGAACGCCTTGGCGAGGAACGGACGAGAGAAAGGAGGGAGATCGGGTGAGGGATTTCGGGGTTTGGGGTTTCACTGGGAGGGAGAGAGAAAATGGGGTTGGGGTCAGGGGTTTCTCACAGTGAGAGGAAGAAAGAAATAAATGGGGTTTGGGTCTCCCACGAGGGACACGAGGAAGGAGAGAGAAAAATGGGGGGTTTTGTTTCCCAACTTAAACCGACAAACATAAATGGAAGGAAGGAAAACTGACTTTAGTTATTTAAAATCCAAAAATATAATTAATACTAATAATCTCATAAAACAAAATATATTACAAACACTACAAATATTCCAAACTCAAATAAAATAAGAATTTTCAAAACATAATTAACTTTATAAGTATAATTAGCGCTAATTAAAACGCTCTTAAAAATCGGGGTATTACACATATAGCGTTTTTTCCACTAGTGAGCATTAATGAAATTCACCAAGGGGGTTATCAACCAATTTGGTGTCGAGTACTTGAGACGGCCAACTCCCGATGATTTGGCTAGACTACTTTGATTCGATGAAGAACGTGGATTTTCGTGCATGATCGACAGCATAGATTGTATGCATTGGGAATGGAAAAATTGTCCAATGGCATGGAAAGGACAATATCAAGGAAGAGCTGGTGTTACTACTTTAGTTCTTGAAGCTGTGGCTAATCGTGACTTATGGATATGACATTCTTTCTTTGGGATACCAGGTTCGTGCAATGACCTGAATGTTCTTCACCGATCTCCTGTGTTTAGGGATGTTTTAGAAGGCCGAGCACCACCCGTGCAGTTTACGGTGAATGGTAACCAATATGATTAGGGTTATTATCTCGCTGATGGTATATATACGAATTGGGCAACATTCATTCAATCAGTTACATGTCCTCAAACTCGCAAGGACAAGTTATTTGCTCAACACCAAGAAGGAGCTCGAAAAGATGTTGAGAGAGCATTTGGGGTGCTGCAATCTCGGTTTGCTATAGTTCGTAAACCATCCCTCGCATGGGATGATGAAATTCTCAATGATATCATGTTGTCTTGCATTATCATGCACAACATGATTGTGGAAGATGAACGAGATACATATGCACACTACGCAATCTACTCGAGTTCACTTCAAACACAAGTAATAATGCCGACGAATTTGAATATTATCATGATCAGATGGTAGATATCAACCGTTACATGGCGAATAGAGATGCAATTGAAGATCAACATGTGCATCAATCCTTGAAACGTGACTTGGTTGCCAATATATGGCAGAAGTTTGGCCGTAACGCTAATTAAGAGCATTTCATTATGTATTTTATGTATTTCGTTCCTAATTATGTTTATAATTCGTTCTTGTATTTCATTATATGTCTCTAAATTAAAAATATATTAAAAATGCTAATTGTGTCTCATAAATTAATTATTAGATCGTTAATTATGTATGCATAAGATAGTGGTAGCTAATTTCGTATTCAATTAATTAATGAAAATATATAAAAAATGCTAATTGCGTATGCTACGTATTAATAATAGCTAATTATGTAGATAACTTAATTATTAAAATGATAATTATAATATTAACATTATTAATTTAATTAATTAATAATAAAATAGCAATTAGTAATGAATATTAAATAATAAAAATATTGTATAATGGTGGTTGGGTGATGAGAGAGAAAAAGTAGTTGGGTGGAGTCAAAAAGTAAGAGAGAGAGGAAAAAGTAGTTGGGATGATATTTTTTTTGGTTTATTGTTAAGAAGAAAGTGGGAAAAGATTGTAGGATGTAATTTTTTAGAAACAGAAAGTTAAAAAGAGAATAAGATGATTTTTTTTCATTCATTATTAATGGTGCTCTTAGGCCGTCATTCCTTGGATGCGTTACATAATTTAAAACAGAATCATGAGAGAAGCAATACCAAGTCTAGAACATGGCCGCCAAAGGGGATTGATTAACGGCCAAACTCGTCATATATTGTTATTGCGTGGCATAGACGACTTGGACTAGTAAATTCTTAACCCTGCCAATATAACGTCCCTCTGTCTCTTCCAATTTAGACTTCAAACAGAAGAACCGCCAACCAGCGCAGCAACACCCAATTTCTTCGCTGTTATTAGCTCAAAAGTTCAATCACTCTCTCCTTTCCCAATTATTTAGTCTCCTCTCTCTTTCTACTCTAATCGTCCTTTAATCTCTCTCCTAATTTCTGATTCTCTCTCCTCTACCTCAACCTGTAACACAAGTAGTTGCCAGAATTTTCAACGAAATTAAGCTGTGATTTAGCTTTACTTACACAGATGGCACCCACAGATCCCAAGCAAGTTTCTGCTGGTGGTAGTGGTGGATTCTTCGCTTCGATCGCGTCTACTTTTTCTACTTTTAGCACTGCTATGCACAAATCTGTTAATGGGTATGATCAATTTCAGATTCTCCTCTGTTTCTTTTTTTTTTCTAAAAATTGTCCCCTCTTTTTATAATTTGTCCTGTGCATGGTTTCTGTTGTTTTACGACTTTATCGAATTTTGGATGTTTCGGTGACTTATTTTTGAATTTGTTTAGGTCTCTTGGTTTTGTATAGTTTCAAGGGTTTAGGCTTTCAGCTTCATTATTTACACTTTGTTTGGTATTTTTTTTTAGTAAAGGAAGGGAAAAGAAAGGAAGAGAGAAGAAAAGAAAGGAAAAGAAGAGAAAAGAAGGTAGTTGTAGTTCCGTCTTCGGTATATATTGGATGATTTGGAGTAATCATTATTGTGTTTCAGTTTCAGTTAGTAAAGGAAACGAAGGAATAAACAAAACATAATGAAACGTTGGATGAAAGTTTGTTTTTACCTTTCCTTCCCTTTCTTTTCCATCCAAATCTAAATGGAAGTCGGTTATATAGGATATGTGCGTTATCATTTTGTGTTTCCAGTTTCCAGTTTTATGGAATCTAAAAACAAAAATATGGAACTTGGAAACTAACAGTGGTGCCGAACTGAACCTTGGTTATATTTTTGGTTAAAGTCCGATTTTCGATTAAGGACATTGAGTATAATTAAATTCAATTATAAAGTACCCAAATTTTGGCGACAAAGAACCCTTATTCTTGCATTTAGAGATTGCAGGTACCGCTACTGATGTTTCCAATTTTGGCTCTTTGCTTCTACTAAAATGGAAATTTGCAAACTTCCATTATCATGAATCATGATACTGATAAGAATCAAGGTTGCCCTAGTTGGTTGGAGGCCCTCATAGGGGTTCGATTCTTGTCCCTTGCAAAGTAGGATCCCCTAATCCCGCAACTTGCAAGGGATCTTCATTTTACCTAAAAAATTTATCTTAATACTGATAAAATAGAAGGAAGAAAACTAAAATAATAATGGTTAGTTTGATTGGCAGTATTGAATTATGGTTATGGTAATGAGCTTATATATAAATTTATAAGGGAAGTCCAATGGCAATGTCCACAGCAATGTAGTTGTACCCTCAAGTGTACCCGGATATGTGTTTTGTCACGGTGGTAACTGAAATTAAATGAAAAAAAATACTTCCTCTGTTCTAAAATAAATGAAAACACTTACCATTTTAGACCGTTTCAAAATAAATGAAACGTTACTTTATTTGGTATTCACTTCTCTCTATCTCTTTCCTCATCACATGGGTCCCTCCTTTTCTTTCTCTCTATCTCTCTCCTCTCCTAAATCCCCGTACCAAGACCTTATGTTTCATTTAAAACAGAACGGATGAAGTATATACAAAGAGGAGGTGAGGTTCTTCATGGACCCCAATTCAGATTATGCACCCACGTGTATGATACTCATGGTGCTCTCTTTCTAATTGCAAAGCACGAGCGCTCTTTGTGAGTGTGAGTAGGATCCTCACCACACACCCGTGTGTATGCTATAATTATGGTGGTCATTCATTAACGTCTATCAAACAACTTATATGTGTAACCTTTGGAATGTGTTTTAATAATGTGATCCTTAGGGTATTTTAGGCAATGAAATATCTGCCTCTACAATGCACAATGTATAATATAACAGTCCTAATTTCTTATCTATTTGAGAATATAATAAGGGAAATTATTTCAAATGACTCTGATCTTTAGCCCATTTTCCCAAATAACCTGTCTTTTACACCTCTGTCTTCAATTATCCTAAACTTGTACTTTTTTCGTTAAAACTAACGAAAAATGAATGACCTTATGTGTGTTTATCTTTGGCATGTTTAGCAGTTAGTTAAAACATGTCCCCGAAAGGGAAAATGTGTTGGCGGATATGTTTTAATAACTGTCAATCTTACATAGAGTCATCCATTTTTTTCGTCAATTTTAATGATAAAATACAAGTTTAGGGTTGATGTGTAAAACTCATGGTTATTTGGGAAAATGGGCTAAAGGTAAGATATTTCCCATATAAAAACTTCTACAGCTCTACCACCATCTGGAATAGTGGGAAGTTACTACCCTCAACTAGTGATGAGTAGGTATTTCTTAGAATTTATAAAGCGCAACCATGATTACTAGCATACATGTGTGGTTTTTTCGTCTACAAGAGGGGAATTTACTTCCATAAGCGATGGTGGTGGGTAATTATGTCCACTACCCGTGTGGGGGTATTTTTTTTACCAGTTCTAAGAAATATACCCAATTCTTCCCTGTATTCTAATTTCACCTTGTTTTTGGATTATTTCCTCAAAACTTTTTCATCACTTAATTTCGGAGAAGTTGGAGGAGTGGGTGTTGTGCACAAGATTATCTATATTATGGTCCTTTTAATACATATCTATTGGATGTGAGTTGAAAAGAGTTAAATCATAGCGTATGTAGTTGATCAGAGTACCTTTATTTGATGCCCCTGAGCAGGAGCTCGATGTATTGGATTGTCTTACTTGCTGAGTTTGGATTGTAGATCCTATATGTTTGGTGATGCAACAACCAACTATTTTACTATTACCTGGATATTAATTCTGTATAAATTTGTCGAATTTCTTTATGCTTGCTTTTCTGAGCCATATCCATGATGGTGGACATGGGGTTTCTGATGTGATGTAGTTCAACTATGTGTTTGTGTGTGTGTGTGCGCGCGCGCGCTTGTGTGAGTGTGAGTGTGAGTGTGAGTGTGAGTGTGAGTGTGAGTGTGAGTGTGAGTGTGTGTGTGTGTGCGTGCGTGCGTGCGTGCGTGCGTGTGCGTGTGCGTGTGCGTGTGTGTATGCGTATGCGTATGCGTATGCGTATGCAGGGGGTTTTCTCTGACGAAGTTTCCTTTTTATTGATAACTGGCTACATCGTAAAGGTTTGCTGAATTATTTTTTTTGCTTTAATTTCTGTATTATAGGTCGATCGGATATGAAGACTTGGAAGTTATAAACCCTGAAGGGGGAACAGATGATGCAATTGATGAAGCACAAAAGGGAGGTGGAAACAGGAGGTGCGGTTTCCTTCTTTATATTTTTTTTCCCATGCGTACCTGTTGATAGCTTTTTCCGTCTTATGTGGTTATTAGGGGTGTAAATGAGACGAGACAACTCGCTAGCTACTCGAGATCGACTCGGTCAAAACTCGGTCAAAGCTCGACTCGAGTAGGCTCGACTAGAACTCAAGCTCGACTCGATGACTAATAATTTGAGCTTGAGCTACTACCTAATCGACTCGAAAAGCTCGCGAGAAACTCGAAAAAAAAATTATATATAATACTTGCAAATTCAATAAATTATTCTTAAACTTTTTCAAAGAATTTAATCCATGAAATATAATTAACACTTTCATAGAAAATACTTTTATAGTGGACTTTAATTATAGTTAGTCTTTAGGTTATGGTTAACAAGTCGAGCACAAGATTTTAACGAGCCTTAGCCTTGGCTCGGTTCAAAATCTCAAGAACAAACTGGAAAATTATTAAAAATGATCTTTTATGTAAAATATTAAATGCCCCACATTGGTTTATAGCATAAACAATAGCCTTTTTTTTCTCTATAAAATGTTACTACTCTAGTTATACTTATTGTTTGAATTAAAGTTGTCCCACATTGGTTGGGAAACAAAAGTTTAAGTTTGTGTTCTTTATAAATGGAACAAAAACTTTTTGGTTGGAAACCATTTTTTTCTATGAAAGTTTGATTCATAAAGTCCTACATTGGTTGGACAATGAAACACCCAACTTTTTTTTCTTTATAAAATGCTACTCCAAGTACCTAACTCAAGGTACATAGATTAACTCAAGTTTGAGTTTAGCCTTGATTTGAGTTCGAGTTTCGGGTTCGAGTTTGAGTTTCGAGTTCGAGCTTGATTTGAGTTCGAGCTGGATTCGAGTTCAAGCTCGAGTTAACTCGAGCTCGAGTTTAGGATTTCGAGTTCGAGTCGAGTTTGATTTTTTCAAGCTCGCGAGTTTTCGAGTCGAGTCGAGCTTGATTTCGAGTTTTCGAGTTCGAGTCGAGTTTAGCCAAACTCGAGCTCGACTCGCATCATTTACTCCCCTAGTGGTTATTGTTGACTGATGCTTCATACAGTCTTCCCACATTTGTAGTTGAAGTGCTTAAGAATGGAAATAACATAATTTATAATTTTAAGGAAATTTCACAATGTATCTTTACTCTTAATCTTTGATGCTCGGACTCGTCACTTCACCCTGTCGTACATGTGTCGACATGATCCACCCTGTGTGCTGACACGGAATACGAATCAGACCTGGCAAGGTGAAAACGGACACGGGAGTTTCTGGTAGGTCTAGGTGCTAAGGCACCATCTCTAGCGGCCATTGTGAAATCTTCTACGATTCTTTTCCTCTATCACGTTTTTTTTTTTTTTTTTTTTTTGCTTTGGGAGTCACGTTTTCTCTCTTTCTTCCTTTCTCTCTCTAAGTAATTGCTCCCTCTGTTTTTTTTTTATTGCTACATTGTGTCATGCACAAGAGTTTAGGTAATGTCACTTTCAAGCTTTTTAGAGGGTACTTTTTGACCCATTTAATGTAAAATAAGGGGGAAAAGAAAAAAAATACTTTTTGGTGGAAAAAGAGGAAAACAAATATGATAGTATTACTTTTTGTTGGGCTAATTACCCCAAATAAGGAAAATTTAAACAATGTAGCAATTAAAAATAAACAACCATTTAAGGAAAATGTAGCAATTAAAAAAAACGAAGGGAGTAGTAGTGAGTGGGTAAAAGTAAAGTCACGTGGATGGTTTCAGAATAAAAAAAGAATAGTAAAGTCACCTGGTAACTAGTGCTCTAGGCCTCTGACTTTTCAATTCTTATTTCTTTTTGCAGTTCATAATTACTGCAACTTCACTCTTTTATTTAATGATATTCTTTTTTTTCATTATTGTATTTTAATAATACTCTTATTTCTTTTACAGTCACAAAATTAACTTAAAATATAATTTAAGAATATGTAAATTATAATTATTTGTTTAGATTCTTCGGTCGCCGAGTCCAAATTTGAAAATTGGATCCTTCTCAAACATGTCTTGAGGCCTCGATTTTGATATTTTCAGGATCCGACACTCGGATTTTATACCTGTGTCGGACACTCGTACGCGAGTCTGAGCATAATGGCTCTTAATGATTTGATAGGAGATACAATTGAAGCAACCCCATTTATTTCCTTCCGTTGGAACATTGATGTAAGTGTTTGGAAGTTCATTAAGACTTTAGACCAAGGAATTTTCAAGGTTAACATTATAATATCTAATAACATTTGCACCTCCATAGGAAGGTACTAAATAGATATGTGTAGTGATTTGTGGTTGTTGACTATGTGAAGAGGCATAATTGTCTACTCCTTGCCTAACATTTTGGGCAACGATAGTTTTCATGCACCCATACTTCATTAAAGCCTTGCAATTTTGACTTTTCTTGTCAGTTTTCAAAATTAACATGATTGGTATAAGTATGACTAATTTTAAGTTAATTATACAACCTATATCATCTGATTTTTGAAATCTTAAAATCAAATTGAAGACTGATACTAATATTGAGTAAGCCCTTACCTTTACATTTCAATCACATGGGTTACTTTATCCAAAATATATGTGCATAAATGTCGCCATGTTTTCTAAACAGAGGAAGTAATTGATATGAGTGAGTATAAGGCCATTATTATGAAAATAGCTCCCTGACATTTGCTTTATTCTTCCAACTTTATTTTGTTTCATTTGTTACTTTATCGTTCTTCCCATTTTGGAATCTCCTCTTTTGGCTATTTATTTTTCGCATGTACCCACTTTACTTGTTATTTCCACTCCACTCAACCCCACAATCCCCTACTCCCTAACCCTTTAATGTCTCGGAAACTCCACCAAATTTTCCAGAAACACTACCACTAGCCCACCCAACCCAACAACTTCATTTTACTAAACCCTTGAACAAAACAACTAGCGAGGGGGAGGGGGAGGGGGAGGGGGGGAGGGGGAGGAAGGACGGATGAAGGGAAGTGAGAGAGAGAGAGAGATGGCTTGCTCCATTGTCTCCATATCTATCGCTCGCCCGACCACCATTGGAAATCGCTCCATCATTGTTAAATCAGAGTCGAATGGATCTTTCTTCCCTTGTGCTCACTCTTTCCATTGGTGGATCTCTTTTTCTTGCTCGCCGGATGTGTGCAAGGTGGAAGTGAAAGTGGTTTTATGGCGGAGTTTGGGAGAAAAGAGGAAGAGGATCTTGTTTGGAGGAGGGGGTAAAGGGACTGGGGGGAAGGGAAGGGGAAGAGGTCAGAGCCAAATGAAGGGGGCTAAGGGGAGGGCTATGATGGCAAGGAGCCATGGGATAGGGGTGGTGAAGTTGGGGAGGCTATGATGGCAAGGAGCCATGGGATAGGGGTGGTGAGGCTGGGGAGGCTATGATGGCATGGAGCCATGGAATAGGAGTGGTGGGGCTGGGGAGGGGAGGGAATTGGGTGGGGATGACAGAGAGAGTTAATTTGATGCTTTTATTGCCCCCAGCTAGAGCCTAGAGGAGGGGGCTAAGGGGATGAGAACGATGGCAAGGGTTCAGGGGATAGGGGTGATTGACTCTCCATCATCTGTATGCCACTTTCTAACAGGAAGAACGAAAAAATACGTAGGGGGTATGAGCATTCTATAGCAATAGGATTGTGAGAAACTAATGAGAATGTGCCTTCCATTAAGTTGAATAGCATCCTTATTTTAGGAATAGCAGATTGATTGCATGTATTGAAGATTGTGTGTTATTCGTAGCATTAAGCTATAGAACACACTGCTTTGAAAAGGTTGATATGGTTAACTCCGAATAAAAAGCATAGATAGATTCACTCAGGCCAAAATGCCCAAAGCTATAGATATGAAAAGCCATAATAAACATTTCTTCCAGGGAACAGCTCTAGGGAAATTGGTTGATATGCCACAAGTTGCAATCATGCATTTCCAAGAATGCTGAGAAATCAAGTCAGGTTGTTTGGCCGATTCTGCAGTCATTTCAAGGTCTAACATTTCCTTTTACTGATGAATATCCGTATTCCTTGAACCAGAAGGGTATGTGTATCAGTGTATGCCCGTGCTAGTAAATATTCAATCTTCTTCATGACATCACCATCAAATATTAATTGCTTCTAGCTGCTTTTTTAATAGTAAATGCCTCATTATCTTTTTCAGGACAGAGATGGTTACTGGAAAATGATGCAGGCCTACATAGGTTCTGATATTACATCAATGGTCACTCTTCCAGTTGTTATTTTTGAACCCATGACAATGTTGCAGAAAATGGCAGAGGTACAGTCTTCAGTCTTTGCCCATGTTCTGGCCAGCAGGTGGCATAGTTGTGAACATGAATGATGTAATTCTTCTGTAATGTCACAGTTGATGGAGTACTCCCACCTGCTTGATGAGGCAGACAAATGCGAGGATCCTTATATGAGGCTAGTTTATGCTTGTAAGTTTAATAGACATGGACCTATAACCCCCCACCCCCCACAAAAAAAAAGAAAAAGAAGAAATAATCGAAGAGGTATTGCACTGCTATATGATGCTAATAAACTTCACTGCAGCATCATTTTTTATCTCGGTCTACTATGCATACCAGCGCACATGGAAG
Source organism: Beta corolliflora (assembly GCA_947648045.1). Lineage (NCBI taxonomy): Eukaryota > Viridiplantae > Streptophyta > Magnoliopsida > Caryophyllales > Amaranthaceae > Beta > Beta corolliflora. The sequence goes on from CANSZD010001020.1 coordinate 63,321, forward strand.
CCTTTCAATCCAATCTTGGGTGAGACTTATGAGATGGTGAATTATGGGGGCATTACATTTATAGCAGAACAAGTAATGTTCCATTCTTTTTCCAGCTTTAATATCTGAATAAAGCTCCAAAACTCATGTTTATGCTTTTTTCTGTTTGGCTTTGTCTTCCCTAACTTTCAACTTGTATGATTTTCAGGTGAGCCATCATCCACCGATGAGTGCTGCACATGCAGAAAATGACCATTTCACATATGATATTTCATCGAAGCTGAAGACCAAATTTCTAGGGAACTCAGTTGATGTATATCCTGTTGGGAGGTAGCCTGTCCTGATTCAACATCTCACAATACATATTTCTTCTGATGCTTATGCTTCTAGGGCTAATTGATGAAAGCCTGTAAGGCCTAGGGGAGGGGAAGTTTGCGTATTGCATAATTCAATTGTTAAATGTAGATAACGTTGTGAATGCGCTCCCCTCTAGTTGGGGATTTTGTGTACCAAAATTGTTCTTCCCTTCTTGCTTTTACGAACAAATAAATTTTTTTCTGTCAACTCTTACTTTCTAATTCTTTCCCTTCACACTGCAGCACGTGCTACATGAGAAATATGCTTCTTACACATATTTGAGAGACAACTCCCTTTCATATGTATGTTATTCTTGTACCTACTTAATTAAGGTGCCCTTTTAGGCAATTCCTATCTCGGGCTTACAGAAAGAGAAAGTAGTAATAAACTACTAATGTCTATAGGTGTGAGACCAACACATATGCTGCACCTACACTACTTGCAATAGCGGAATTTACAGTGCCTTATTTCTTCTCATATTCGTTGTGTTTTTCTTCTTTTGGCTGAAACTATATAATCAAATTTTTAATTGGTACTGGAAATCAATGATGTATTGTTGGGCTGCCTGCTCTTGACGTGGGTTTGGGGTAAGGGAATAATTGAGGTGATAGAGGGAAACTTCGTTGATGTATCTCATATAGCTCTTTTCCCCAAATCTTAGCCTGCCCATCAACATAAAGCGTGTAAAGGGGTTAATAGAATGCTTACATTTTCTTCTGTTACTAAGATGACTTATGTATTAAATTATGTATAATGCTAGAAAACCAATGGTAATCCCTTCTGTAACAAAAGCTACAAGGATATCTACGACTTTGTCAGTCGCCCTGCATCTATTCAAACATGCATTGCTTGACCAGATATACCCTTTCTTCATCTACTTGCAAAGGCCCATCGGGTCTTCCTGATGTTGATGAAGCTGTTTGGATGTGGCCTCCCTTGATGTATAAATTCGTCATAGTTTCTAAAGTTCCCGAATCTGCTCTTTTGATAACATTTTGATATACTGGTCAGAATGTCATAGATCTTAGGAGTGTGATAAAGTAATGACTGATGATTTTTGCATTCCTATATATTTGTAATGGCCCTTCTGTTTGCTCTTTGTTTTATGACTAAAGTTCGTTTGATTGAGTGCTACTTATAAAAAGAATATTGAGTAGGAAAAACTTGAATTAGCTTCAATCGAGATTGCCTTGGCTTCTCAGGCACATGAGGAACCGGCCTAACATCTTTTCAATCGAAATCCTAATCAAAGACAAGTTTTACCAACTAATAGAAAATAAAGAATTTTCCGAAATTCCAAGTGACATAATTCCTTTAGAAGAGAAAGTTGAATGATCAAAATCTCCTTCAGGTTCAGTTGAAGAGAATTCAATTCTTCTTATTCTCCTGCTAAAAATGCCAAAACAAACACTATAGAGGAGGACTAAATGTATGTCCCATTATAGTTGTAAGGGTTCAATTAGTATCAAGAGTTGCCTTAAACTAAATATTTTAAGTATAGTTGACCAGTCAAGTAACTAGTATTCTCTCTGCTGCTTGCTTCGTAGTGGTTTACTGGTGCTTCTAATGCTTGTATTTCACTATTTTGCATGTTTTGACGGAAATGGAAGTGTGATTGTTCTAACCTTTTGTCCTTACAATATACTTTTATATCCAGAACTCGAGTGACTTTAAAAGGACATGGCGATGTACTAGAGTTGGTTCCCCCTCCAACCAAAGTGAATAATCTGATTTTCGGAAGAACTTGGGTTGATTCACCCGGAGAGATGGTCCTCAGTAACCTGACCACTGGAGATAAAGTTGTGCTGTATTTTCAACCATGTGGCTGGTTTGGGTATTATATACTGCTATCTTCTGTATTCTTAAATGACAAATTTCATGTATGTCTTGTACTCTATATGCTTTCTGGAAATGGAGATCCTACCTATTTCATTGTGGTTTGATACATAAATCCTTCACTACACTGCTGGCACTTTCAAATGCTCTTACTGGAATATGTGATGTCTTTTGTTTCCTTTTTCCATCATTCCCATTTACTTTTTCTTTTTGGTTACCCTTTTTGCTCTTGTTTTTTTGCCTTCCCATTTCCTATATTTCTTCCTCTTTTTCTTCTGTTTTTTTTTTTTTGTTTTTTTTGCGGAGTTGCTAGTACTTGGTTTTGACAAGGGGGTGGGGGAAGCCTGATGTTAAGGGGATTGATTTATGGAGTTATATTCCGTTTTCAATGTTGGATTCCCTATATATTGTTAGAATCATTGGATCTTAAAAACTATGCTTCCTTTTCTTGTTTATATTATCTTAAAAAAATTATTAATATGCTTCGACTAGAATATTTGAGACGTTTATAGTTTTTTTTTTTTTGAAGGGCCTAGACTACTTGAGACGTTTATAGTTAGACAAATATATACTTCCTTCGTATTTTTAGTTGTTCCATTTTGACTTCGCACGTTTGCCAACGTGCAACTTTAGCCCTAATTATCTTTAATTGTGCAATTGTAAAAATTATGTATTTTGAAAATATATATCGAGATGGATCTAATGAGATGCAACATAACTATGTTTTATTATTATTTATAAATAGCAAACAAGAGTCAAAGTGAAGTGGATGAATAGTGTTAAAAGTCAAAATGGAACAACTATGAAAAACAGAGGAAGTATTTATTTGTTTGAAAAAATTGTAATTAGCTTAACGTTGGCTGTCTATAATTTGAAAGTAATTGTTTATAGTTGTTTCTGAAGAATTCTCCTAAACTATGCTTGACACTGGATGTGTGATCAATCTTGAAAATTTTATGTTGGAAGGCCAAAGTAATCTGGGCATCTAACTGTAAAACTTTTCTTTGATACATATATTTCCTCTGTCCTCCCCCCCCCCAATCTTACAAGCACAAAATGAGAAACAAAGCTTGAACTTTTGGATGCCCTTGAAGCGAAAAGTGGATCAGTTTTTTCTTTTATACTTGCTCCGTTCTATTTCAAATGCAACATATTTTTTTGCAAGGACTCCAATGCAAACTTCAGCCATTGATATCGTCAGTTACGTTTGAGTAAATTTTTTTAAAAACTTGATATTTGGAAAATATACATTGAGACAAATCTAACAATATTTCACTTGATAATTGGTTTTGATTACATTTGAATAAATAAAGATCAAAGTTTGTCAAGTTTGACCATGGAAAGATATGTTGCAATAGAAAAGAACATAGGAAGTATAGAACAATATAACGTTGATCATTTTATCATCAAAGGTAGCCAGCACAGATTAAAAGTTTAGTGTTGATCTTTTTTTTTAGGGTAAATATCATAGAGGATACTACCAAGGAAGTGATTTCTTTGTGCAGGGCTTCTTTATTTCTGGGATTGCGCATAATATGTTTCCTTATCTTTTATGCATATTAGGTGATTACACATCTTGCTATTATGCAGATGCATGTACTGTCTTGACAAGTCAGTACTTTCGTTTAATATAAGTTGCATATTTGTAGAGCTGGTCGTTATGAAGTTGATGGCTATGTGTATAATGCTGCTGATGAACCAAAAGTTTTGATGACGGGAAAATGGAATCAGTCAATGAGCTATCAACCTTGTGACTTGGAAGGGGAACCATTACCAGGCACCCAAATGAAAGAGGTGAGTTTTTCAGAAGGTTTTTGTTCTTCTAATCAATGTAGAAAAATTTCTGTGTGATTCAGTTCCTCAACTGTGCATGCTTGCTTATACAAAATACATAGCACTGCTGCCAGTTACGTGGTTTGAACTTTTACGACTAACTTGGATTTGTGTACTTGGAATGTTTTGTCAGCTGCCTGTCTGCCACTAAAATATGTACTCATCACTTTAAACATGGATCATATATTTCATGTTGAATTTAGTCCTGAGCTGAGCCACTAGACCCGATTTTCAAACTTTAGCTGATAATTGTTATTGATTGGTTTTATTAAAGTACAATCTATCCAAATCCTTACTACTAATTTCGGTGCTTTTCAGGTATGGAGGGTTGCCGATGTGCTTAAAAATGATAAATATGATTACACGTACTTCGCCCACAAGATCAACAGCTTTGACACTGCACCTAAGAAGTTACTGGCATCAGATTCTCGGCTGCGTCCAGATAGATTTGCACTTGAAAAGGGTGATATGTCGAAATCTGGTTCAGAGAAGAGCAGGTAATTTTCTGGTCCTATGTTATATGCACCTAAGAAGTTTGTGCATGTAAATATTTGAGTGCAAAATGAATATTCGCCTGCAATACAAGTTTTTATTCGATTACTGTAATTACAAGGTCCCATAGTTTTGGGCCTTACGCTATCTTGGTAAGCAAAAAGTTCGCATTCCCACTTTCATGGCTTAAAGAAATATTTGCTAGTAATCACAGTCTCTCTCCCGAATCATTAATTACTTGAAGCTCTAGGATGTAGTATCATCATATGTAGTAAAATACAAGTCTTCTGCTCACCAATTGTACTAAATCAACTTTGCAGTGAAGGGGCGAAGTTTCCAATAATTTTGGAAAATTCTCGATCCTAAACAGTATAACTAGCATCTTTGTACATATGGTTTGGATCAGAAATCCAAGTGTCCAACCAAAAAAAAGTTGGATCAGAAAACCCAAATTAACCGAACTTAGAAAACCCGATTGTTTGGACCTATGATCTGGTCCAACAATGTTGTGCAAAGTCCACCTAAAAGATCCAATCTGCATGTCCCCAAGGGGCTCATCAGTCTCCTAGATAGAAAATAACTTTACCATAAAAGAGAGACAACTTCCCTTCAGACATGGATGCCCCCCAGTAGGGTTTCCTGTCTGGGAAATCCCCAACATTATAAAAGCAGCAAACCCAATCAATGAGCGGGTATTCAATTCTCACCTAACAGAACCAGAGCATCTCTCTCTACAATTACTCACTTTCTCTCTCTACCTCAATCTGAACTGACTTGAGCGTCGGAGGGGCTTTCCCGGGAACACCCCCGGTCTAGTTTTCCTTGTTTTGCAGGACTTCAAGTGACAAGACTCGGGATTACACTCCAACTCGAGATTTTAAACTCTCTAAACAGACTTCACTCATTTGACTAGTTTCTAGGCAGAAACAGTTTGGCGCCGTCTGTGGGGATACTACATCTCAAAGCTACGTACCGAGAGTAACATGGCACCCCGAAGGAAAATAACCCGAACCTCACATCAGCCCCAACCGACCCCGATTCGGCCCCAAAGAACCCAATGTGCCGGTCGAGTCACTTGCCATTGATGATGAGGGATCTACTCCTCGTAACGAGGAACACAATGTTCCCCGGGAACAATACCAACCTGATCCACCTCCCATCACCATGATGGACATAGAAAGGATAGCTCAGCAGTTGAACGAGAATATGCGACGCAGCTTGCAGGAACTCATAGCGGGAATCCCCCAACTCAACCAAGGGGTACCCCGAGAGTTGAACTAGGGAGAGCCTCGGACTCGGGGTGATCCAAACACTCAAGCCCCTAACCGAGGCGGGAAACGAGTGGGAGGAGAGAGATCCCGACAGGCCAACTCTCATAGAGCCCCAAATTCTGATGCCCGACAGATCATTGAGGAGAATCGTAGGCGCGTCGAGGGAGCGAGGCGCTCGGAACCTACTTAACGACAAGAGGAGGGCCAACCAGGAGAAGGTCCGCCAAGAGGAGCAAGCTCAGTCTCAGACTCCTCGAATGGGGGAGGAAGGATCCCCTCTCGGGTCCAGAAAGATCAGGTTCGAATGTGAAGGAGACTCGGGACCCCCACGAAATAGGAGTCCCGTCTTGGTCAACAGAGGGGTACTGAACTTCATGACACCCTTTAGTCGGGAGATCATGGAAGTTCCTAACCCAAGCAAGGTCAAAGTTCCATTGATCGAGCAGTACTCGGGAAACAGCGATCCTGACGATCACATGGCGGCCTACAAGGCCCAGATGAGTGTACAAACCGGATGCGAAGCCTCTTGGTGTCGTTACTTCCCGACGACTCTCAAGGGCTTAGCACTTAGCCGGTTCTCAGGGCTCTCTCCTGGCATAATCACAAACTTTTCTGTGTTAGAAGCGCTATTCCACCAACATTTCATTGACGGGCGTCGGCATAAGAAGACAAGCATTCACTTGGTGTCAGTCAAACAACAGGAGCACGAAAGTCTAGCAGACTACATTAAACGGTTCAATGAAGAGTCCCTAAAGATCTCCGATCTGCAAGACGGGGTAGCCTTCACCGCCTTGATGTCGGGACTCTGGCCGGGCAAGTTCAGATGGTCCTTGGCCGAGAATGAAGTCACCACATTCACTGAGGCCATGAGTCGGGCCCAGAAATTCATTCAAGCCTCGGACATCTGCAAGCCTGTTGTAGAGAAATCGAAGAAAAGAAAGGAAGAAACCCCTTACCGGGAGTCCAACAAAACCAATCAACAACTCCTCCCGAGAACCACAGACAATGGGAATGACCCCCGCTTTAACAGGAACCGACGCGAGATCTACCTAGATCTGAAGCACAAGTCGGTATTGTCTATCCCTCCCCCTATAAGGACCTCCAAGGAGAGAAGGGAACAACGTCTGTGGTGTGAATACCATCGAGAATGCGGGCATACCACTAAGGACTGTCGGGAATTAAAGAAGACCTTGGATCACTGAGCTGATTAAGGGAAGTTAAACAGGTACATCAAACACTCTCGGGAAGAGAAAGGAAAAGAGAAGGAGACAAAGAACGATAGCGACAACACTGACGGGTATGTCGGGGTGATAGCAGGAGGACATGCCTCGGGAGGCCTAACCAGCCGAGCCCGCAAGGCCCACCTCCAAGCAATGAAGCAGCAGATCCTAGAGATTGAACCTTTGAGGACAGGATGTCCCGTTTTGACGTTTGGGGAGCCTGACCGGCACATTCATACCCCTCACGATGACCCCCTTGTCATAGAGATGAAGATTGCCAACTCCCGGGTTAAGAGGATCCCAGTCGATAGTGGCTCCTCAGCAGACATCATCACCCTAGACTGCCTGCGCAAGCTCAAGTATACCGAGAAAGACGTAACCCCGACTAGTCAGCCGCTGATAGGCTTCGGGGGAGGATCAATATACCCCCTCGGGGAACGTGAAATTGGCTGTAAGACTCGGAGAAAGGGGAAAAGGAAGAAGCCTACCAGTCGACTTCCTAGTGGTTGACACCCCGCTACCTTACAACGCTATCATGGCTAGGCCCACCATGAACAAGATAAAGGTAGCCATCTACTCATGCAATACGAAACAGACGAAGGGCAAGTCGGAAAAATTTACGGTGATCAGCAGACAGCTCGGGAGTGTTATACAAATAGTTTCAAAGCGAATTTGCCGGAAAAAGAGCGACCAAAGAAGAGGAAGAGGGAAAACCCCGAAGACACCCCCACTGGTCTCGGGGTCTACCTTTCAGAAAATCCAAAGATATATGAACGACCCCAGCCGGTCGAGGAGGATGAAGAGATAATGCTTGATGAAGGCCTCGGGCACGGGGTAAGGATTGGCAAAAACCTCAGTCCCGAGATCAAGGAAAAACTTTTGCGGGAATACAAAGACGTGTTTACTTACTCCGCCTCTGACTTGCAGGGGCTGAATCCCAATTTCGCATCCCATGAGGTAAATATCAAGGAGGGATTCCGCCCCATCAAGCAGAAGCTCAGGCATCAGGGGCCCGAGAGAAATGCGGCAGCATTAGAAGAGGTCAAGAAACTGCTAGAGGCGGGCATCATCGAAGAATGCCAATACACAGAGTGATTGGCCAATGTTGTTCTGGTTAAAAATGCTTGTGGAGCTTGGCGCATGTGCGTCGACTTCACTGACTTGAACAAGGCTTGTCCCAAAGACAATCATCCTCTACCAAAGATTGATAGGCTGGTCGATTTAACGGTGGGTCACGAGTTGCTCAGCTTCATGGATGCCAACGCGGGATATCACCAGATCCCGATGGCGGAAAAGGACCGAATACATACAGCATTCGTTACAGCCCAAGGCGTATACTGCTACAAGATGATGCCCTTTGGGCTAAAGAACGCAGGGGCAACTTATCAACGAACAATCAACAAGGTCTTTGAGGAGCAACTCGAGAGGAACATTGAGGTGTATGTAGACGACATGATCGTCAAGAGCAAAAAGGCAATAGATCACGTCGGGGATCTGGCAGAAACGCTGAACACCCTACGACGCCATGGCATGAAGTTAAATCCCAAGAAGTGCGTGTTCGGGGTAAAAGGGGGGAAATGCCTCGGGTTCTTAGTCGATGAAAGAGTAATTGAGGCTAACCCCGACAAGATCAACGCAGTATTAAACATGTCCTCACCAAGGAATGTTAGAGAAGTTCAGAGGCTAACAGAGTGCCTAGCAGCGCTGGGCCACTTTTTATCCCGCTCAGCTGACAAGAGCTTGCTGTTCTTCAGAGCACTCAAAAGGAAAGAGTTTGATTGGGATGACGAGGCTGAACAGGCCTTCCAAAGAACCGAAAAAAGAACCTCAAGAACATTGCCCCAAACTCATATCACCCTTCTGGGAGAAGCTCTCTATATTTACCTCTCTGGTATCGAGTACGCCCTCGGTGCGGTACTTGTGGGTCGAAAGAGAGGGAACTCAAGCATCCGGTTACTTCATCGGCCACGCTTATAGAGGAGCGGAAGCAAGATACGACCGGATCGAGAAGATGGTTTTTGCGCTGGTAATGGCGAGTAGGAAGTTGAAGTCATATTTCTAGGCGCACCCTATTAAGGTCCTAACCGGACAACGCATCAGAAAAGTGATCAAAAGCAGGAATCATTCTACTCGGATGACCGAGTAGGCGAACCAGTTGGCAGACTTCGGGCTGGAATATGAGCCTCGAAGAGCTATCAAGGCACAAGCGTTGGCGGATTTCATCAGTGAATGCAGCTCCCGACCCCTTGACCTGGAGGAAAGGGAGTCGTGGGAGTTACAAGTTGATGGTTCAGCTACCAAAGCTGGCAGCGGAGCAGGGCTTGTGATCATCCCCTCAGTCGGGGATAAAATGGAGTATGCTGTGAAGTTTGACTTTCTGGCCTCAAATAATGAGGCTGAGTATGAAGCTTTAATCCTAGGCCTCCAAATCTGCATCAACTCTCGGGAGCCCGAGCAGTAATGGCCAAATCGATTCACAACTCATAGTAGGGACATGTCTCTGGGGAGTATGAGGCCAAGGAAGATAACATGAGGATGTACCTCAACAAAACCCGGGAGCTCATTAAGAAGTTGTCCTCATTCAACATACAACACCTCCCGAGGTCAGAAAACTAGAAAGCCGTCGCCTTGGCCCGCATGGCAAGCTCAGTAGAGGGGTTGGCCACTCGAACCATCATATGGGAAGTCCTTAACCAACCAAGCATCAACTCGTGGCAAATAAACACCATCAACAGAACAGGCACATGGATGGAAGAAATTATCGGGTACTTGAGAGATGGGTTATTACCCTCGGATGATAAGGAGGCTGATAGCCTAAAGAGAAAGGCGGGGTGGTTCATCTGGCATGAAGGCCACTTGTACAAATAGTCTTATACCCACCCCCTACTCAAATGCGTGACTCCCTTTGAGGGTAACTATATCCTCCGAGAGCCTGCAGTAGCCACCAAGGGGCCAGGACCATAGCCGGGAAAGCTTTAAGGGCCGGGTATTACTGGCCTTCTTTGAAGCACGACGCCGCTGAATTGGTAAAGAAATGCCCCAACTGCCAAATTCACGGGGACATCCCTCGGGTTCCTACTAACCCCTTAACCACCATTCAAGCTGTCTTACCCTTTGATAAATGGGGATGGACCTAATAGGCCCATTCCCACGGCCTCGGGGTAAAGAAGGTTCCTCCTAGTAGCCATCGACTACTTCACAAAATGGGTCGAGGCTCGAACCACTAGCTTCACAATGACATGCAAGTGCAAAACTTCATCCGGAGGAACATCATCACCCGCCGGGATCCCAAGGACCCTCATCTCGGACAACTAAGACAATTCAACAAAGGCCAACTCGGGATTATTGTTCCGTGTTCGAATTCAAACACGGTTTTCGTAGTCTCCCGACCCCTGCACCAACGGCCAAGCCGAGGCCGCAAACAAAGTGGTGCCGAATGGGATTAAGAAGTCGTCTGGAAGGAGCGAAGGGGTCCTGGGTCGACGATCTTCCGGCGTGATGTGATCGGCGAGAACAACAAAGGGAAAGAAGCAACAGTATTCGCCCTTCAACTTAGTCTACGGCAGTGACGCCGTTCTTCCAAATCGAAATTGGGATACCTTCCCCAAGGATGACCTTCTACGAGTATGACAAGAATGAAGAAGAAAAGAAAGTCGAAATTGGACTTATTGCCCGAATCTCGGGATAATGCACTACTCAAGTCAATCCGCAACAAGCAACGGTAACCGTGCAATTCAACCTCGGGATGAAGGCTAAGCCAATTCATGTAGGCGATTGGGTGGTCGAAAGGTCGAGGCCACAGGGCTGACACACCTAAAAGGCAAGCTAGGGCCTAAGTGGGATGGACCTTACAAAGTCACAGAAGTGATCAAGCCGGGAACATACCGACTCGAATCACCCGAAGGCATCCCGCTTGCCCGACCTTGGAATGCGGACAACCTGAATAAATATTACATTTAATTAGGAACTTAGGCCACACCTGAGCCTCATTTTGTAAACCACAACTCGGGGCAACCAATTGTACCTATTAGAGTTAGTCGGGATTTCTTGAACTTAGGCCACACTTGAGCCTCATTTTGTAACCACAACTCGGGGCATCCAGTTGTGCCCTATTAGAGTTGGCGGAATTTCTTGAACTTGGCCACACTTGAGCCTACAGTTCATTTTGTTAGACACAACTCGGGGCAGTCAGTTGTACCCCATAGTTTGACAATCTCGGAAATATGAATGAAAGAAAACAATTTGGTTCATAGCAGTCGCATCTAACAAAATAACACATTGTACACGGAAAAATTACTCGGGAAAATTTTAAAAACTACCATTTCATTTGGATAAAGGAAATACAACCAAAAAGCCCCGGGAACAGAACTCCCAAGGGACCTAAAAATTTAAGTACAGAACTGAAGAAATAAAAACTAAGCAGCCAGAGTCTTATCAGGAGAGCTGTCGGTGCTACCTGCACCATCCTCATCTGAACCGGGACCCTCGGGGTCCACAGTATCAGCAGTAGGATCCACAGAGCTCGGGGTGACCTCGGCATCGCGAAGCAGAAGCTCCGAGCAAGCCACTGAGAAATGGCAGTGGGGACCTGAGAGGAAGGGGGAGCATTGGGTGCCTCCTTCTGTTCCTCGGCAATACGACGATCGAATTCAGCTTCGACGTCGTCCCAATTCGGAGCAGAGTCGGGACCCACAAGAATTCCCTTGAGACGCTCCTTCGTCTCTCGAACAGTCAGGCGGTAGGAGTTGGTGGCCATCTTCCCCAAAAAGGCCAAGCCCTCGGGAGATCTTTTCCACTCCTGCAAAAACTCACCCTGCACCTTCTCAAGCTTAGCCTTCGCTTTCTTCAGGCTATGCTTGGAGACCTTGGCTTTCTTCTGTGCTTCTACCAGCTGCAGCTGAACATCTTCAACACTCTTAAAAGCGGTGTTGCGTTCTATGATAGTGGCCTCGAGGGTGGCCTGGACCTGCTTCTTTTCTTCCTTCAGCGCATCCAGATCATTGATGGCCTTCTAGGCTTCCTCAAACGTGGTCTTCTTACCATCAAGCTCAGTGTTATGCTTTGTAATCTCGGCCTCCTGGTCCGAGAGCTGTTTCTTCAACTCGGCCACTTCCTTAGTCAGGGCCACAACTCCTTCCTCAATCTGAGCCCGACGGTTGATCACCGAGGTCATCCGAATGGTAGTCTGCACATAAATAAAAAGTTAGTTGGAAATAGAGAGCCTAAACCAATGCTTCAAGGCTTACTCAAGATAATAGCGAACCTCAAGCCAGGATTCGTAGAAGGCATTGACCTCCCCATGCCCAAGCGCAAGTAGCGCCTCATCATCGGCATCAATGTAGACCGCCTTAACGACATTCCTCACCTTGACAAGCTTCTGCGGCTTGGTAAGAGCCGTAGAAGGAACGCTGGACCCGACCTGGTCAGCTCGGGATTTTTTAGAGGGAGGCTCATCCTGGACCTCGGTATTGTCTACTTGGAGGTCCTCCGGTCTCCTCTTGCTTGCTGTAGACACGCCCGAGGAAGCCTTCTCGAATGCTACCTTTTCAAGGGCAAGGGCCTTCTCGGTGTTCGTCTTTAGCTTTCGGGAACGAACATGAGGCTTCTTAGGCTTCTTGGAATCCGTGTCCTGAAAAAGGATAAAAAGTGAATACAAGTCGGGACACCACAAGAAAGCAAAGCGGGAATGTTAACTCGCCTTGGGAGGCGGGGGGATCGACATGGTCTCCTCGTCCAACTCGTCCAAGAGCTTAGCAGCTAATGCAACGCTGTCCACGTATCTCTCAGCCATCACGGGATCCAATCGTTGTCGGGCAACAGCTGAAATAAGAGAAACGTCAACACTTTAGCATAAAAGTAAATGCATACACTGGATTAAGGGAAATTACCCTTGTCACAGCTAAGACTCAAGTCAGCTGCCGCCGAGAACATTTCATTCCGCATCTCGTGACGGGTTGGTAGCCAGTTCTGAGGCGCATAAATGAGAGCACCAGTCAATGTTCTCGGGGTGGTGGAAAGATATATCCCCACTACCGCTTCCTCCCGAGACATCTCGGGAACCGTCTGATTCAACCTAAAGCGAGTCCCCTCCTCAGGAGGAAGGATAAGGATTCCCCATTCACCACTCGTGTAAACGTGGTAGAACATTCGTCTAAACCCTTTTTGGTTTGAAGGGGGATCGCGGACGACTTTATAGCCCGCTCTACACTGAAAGCAGAACCACCCCGGGCCATGGAGATTAGCGGGGCCTAGCATCAGGGTGAAAATGTTGCGCCACAAGCGCACACTCGGGGTAACACCGAGAAGATCGCAAATAGAAATAAAACCGTTTATGGTCAGCCAACTGTTGGGAAGAAGATTGGTCAATGTCAGTTGGTAGGCGTTCAGGAGGTCCCTGATGAAAGAATGCAAGGAGAACCTAAGACCCATCTGCATACTCTGATGATACACCGACACACATCCCACTGGAGGGGTCATCACCGAGTCGGTATGTTTAGCTCGAATAACAAAATAGGGATCCTGAATCCAAAATTTGGTGGCCACATACTTGGCGTTTCTCTCCATATATTTCATGAAGGTGGCCTCGGGGTAGTAGGTATGAGGGCCGCCCTCGGGATCTAAAGGGGGGTACTCCTAACCTGACGTAGTTGGGGCTTCTTCTTCAGCCTCTTCGGATACGGTGACAACCTCGTCGGAAAGAAGTCGGTCAAGGTAGCTGGTACTACATGGCCTATGGGCTAAAGAGACTTCCCAGGGACCTGGAACTACCCCCTCATCTTCCTCACTTAGCGAATCCGAGGAACTGGATAAAGGAACCGCCTCGGGAACTGTCGAGGGATCCTCACACGGGACTCGGGTGCTAACCAAGAACCCGTCAACCCCGCGAATCTCTTCTGATAATCTAGGAGGAGGGGAGGCGGGAACATTCGGACCGGACTCAGGATCCATCCTATGGACGGCTACTTCAATTATCAAAACAATGAAATACAAGAATTTCGGCTAAGGAAAGCGTACCTTCTCGGGGATAATCGGCCTCGGGACGGAAACTAACACTGGGGCACTCGGGATTGATTCAAGTAACAAGGGGCAGAGGAACTTAGAGAGAGAATGAAGAGAGAGAGAAAATCTCAAATGATTCGGAAAGTACGGAATCAAGACTCCTCCTCCTATCTATATAGCTAACTCTTCATCCCCGCGTTGCGACAACCTCTGCATCACCCTAGACGGGCTTCTAAAGCCTGGGCCTACAGTAGAAGAAAGCCCAAGGACAAAGCCTTAAACCAAAAAGCCCAACTTGATACAAAGGTATAAAGTCAAAAAGTCAACGGTCAATGGTCAAACACATAAAGGTTTGACTAGCACCCAGCTCAGTTCAATAAGCTCAAACACTTAGCCCGCATTTGGCTAAATAGCTCACGACCAACTCGGGGTCCCTATAGGACTCATAACCATAGAAGGGCTCATTAGCCCCCGAGTTGATACGTCGCCTTCCTCGGCCTTGCCAGGGGGCTCTCTACTTAGCCAAAAACGGCTAAGTACATCAAGTACCCAACTCGGGGTAGCCATAGAAAGGCTCATTAGCCCCCGTGTTGGTACCTCACCCTCCTCGGCCTTGCCAGGGGGCTCCCTACTTAGCCAAAAAACGACTAAGTACCTCAAGTATCCAACTCGGGGTAGCCATAGGAGAACTCATTAGCCCCCGAGCTGGTACCTCACCCCCCTCGGCCTTGCCCGGGGGGCTCCCTACTTAGCCAATAAACGGCTAAGTACCTCGAGTACCCAACTCGGGGTAGCCACAGAAGGGCTCATCAGCCCCCGAGTTGGTAACTCACCCTCCTCGGCCTTGCCAGAGGGCTCCCTGCTTAGCCAAAAAACGGCTAAGTACCTCAAGTATCCAACTCGGGGTAGCCATAGAAGAACTCATTAGCCCCCGAGCTGGTACCTCACCCTCCTCGGCCTTGCCCGGGGGGCTCCCTACTTAGCCAATAAACGACGAAGTACCTCAAATACCCAACTCGGGGTAGTCATAGAAGGGCTCATTAGCCCCCGAGCTGGTACCATGCCATCCTTCGACCTCTCCAAGGGGGCTCATATCCGCTCTCAAGTTGACCAAGGGACTCCACAACTCGACTTGTGAAGACAAACCCCCTCGGGATCGAAGGGAGCCAGGCCCTGAAGCCGACACCTCAACACGGGAAATCAAGCTCTCGAGATCGCCAATAGAGAGTCGGGGGACCAACCCCGTAGTTTAGGGTGGCAAGGCGCCCCCCTCAGGTCACCAAAAGCCTCGTAGAACACTCGAGTCGGGGCTCGTTTGATGAAAGGTGAGCACACTCGAGGTTCGTCTAAGGCACCAAAGCAACGTCGACCTAGTCGAGGTCTGCACTCTCCCGGGTCGGGGGTCACCTGGCAATAAGAGCATGGTGCTCTCGGGATTTGTCTGAAGCACAGACCCGAGTCGGGACTTATACCCTCCCGGGTCGGGGCTCGTTTAATGAAAGGTGAGCACACTCGGGGTTCGTCTGAGGCACCAAAGCAACGTCGACCAAGTCGGGGTCGGCACTCACCCGGGTCGGTGCTCGCCTGGCAAGAAAGGCCTGACGCTCTCGGGGTTCACCTAAGGCACCAAAGCAACGTCGACCAAGTCGAGGTCTGCATTCTCCCGGGTCGGGGGTCACCTGGCAATAAGAGCGTGGTGCTCTCGGGATTTGTCTGAAGCTCAGACCCGAGTCGGGACTTATAACCTCCCGAGTCGGGGCTCGTCTGACGGGAGGAGCGCCATGCTTCTCGGGTACATTAGAAGTCCGGCCAACACCATCTCGGGATGCATCCAGGGGGAATCATTTCGCCAATCAACCTCCCCAAGCTCGGATTCACAAGAAGTTCTTCCTCGGGTTCGGCATACCTTGAAGATTTTTCATTAGACCCCCGTGCTTAGTTAATTCTAACGCCAAAAGATTTTTCTTCACTACGATCTGTCGCAAGACTTCATGATCCCGCTCAACAAAGGCAAGAATGCAACTATTTCGTTCCGCCAATCAACCGCACTGAAAAGGCGATTTCCACTCCGATTACTTGGCGTGGGGCTAATTGTTTGGACCTATGATCTGGTCCAACAGTGTTGTGCAAAGTCCACCTAAAAGATCCAATCTGCATGTCCCCAAGGGGCCCATCAGTCTCCTAGACAGAAAATAACTTTACCATAAAAGGGAGACAACTTCCCTTCAGACATGGATGCCCCCCAATAGGGTTTCCTGTCTGGGAAATCCCCAACATTATAAAAGCAGCAAGCCCAATCAATGAGCGGGTATTCAATTCTCACCTAACAGAACCAGATCATCTCTCTCTACAATTACTCACTTTCTCTCTCTACCTCAATCTCAACTGATTTGAGCGTCGGAGGGGCTTTCCCGGGAACACCCCCGGGCTAGTTTTCCTTGTTTTGCAGGACTTCAAGTGACAAGACTCGGGATTACACTCCAACTCGAGATTTTAAACTCTCTAAACACACTTCACTCATTTGACTAGTTTTGGCAGAAACACCGATGTTTATGGATTAGGGTTAAATATGAACTGAATTCACCCAAATAACCAGAAGTTATTTTCATTCAATACATTTTCTGTGGATGACATTTGTAAATGCTTTTAACTCCTTAGGTAGGTTAATTCCATATGTCTAGACTCTAGACTATAGATATTACTATTAGCTCCTTAGATTCTGACAACCTTATTGTAGTTTGTCCTTGTGACCATTTGATAGCTGTTTTTACTACGTGGTTCTATTGTCGCTCTATTATGTATTCATCCTTTGATTTCCTATACTTTTTTTCTTGTTAGTTTGGAGGAGAGGCAAAGAGCTGAAAAAAGAACTCGTGAGGCTAAAGGGGAGCAATTTACCCCGAGATGGTTTGATTTTACCGGTGAAGTTAGCACCACCCCTTGGGGTGATTTGGAAGTGTACAACTACAACGGCAAATACAATGAATACTGTAAAAGCGTGAAGAACGTAGGTAGCATTCAAGAGTTTGACATCCAATCAATGGAGTTCAACCCTTGGCAATATGGAAAGGTGGCCAAAGAGTAGCTTATATTTTGTTGTTGTCCCTGGCTTTCATAATTGTCCGTTGTTCACTTCTATTCTTATTATTTGTAATCAACTATATATTGGAATTCTAGAATCGATGCTTGTAAAAATGGTACGGCTAGTGAAATGTAAGTATATTGATTTCCTTGTAACATTCAATTTTGTAATTCTTTATTATATGTATATTGTTGAAGCAGTGGCGGATCTAGGAATTGTCCCACATGGGTTCGGAGCCGTCCGTCTTTATTAGTCTACCCGTTTCTTTTGCACAGAGTTTTAGGAGAAATAATGTTATTGGACATAGAAAGAAAGAGAAACTATTATTTTATATTAAAGTTGAATGTATGTGTGATGTAAAGTTAGTGGTCACATCCCAAAAATAGAAACAAAAGAAATGAGTAAACTAATAAGGGACATTCCAAAAAGGAATACGGGTAAACTAATAAAGACCAGAGGGAGTAATTGATATAAAAAAAATTTACGATACATTATCTATCAATTTAAACCAATGAATAGTAAGTTCACCCATTGTTGTTTTTTTTATCAAGATATATTATTATTTATTTCCATTAATTTGTTAGCTAAATAAGTGTTAAATTTGTCGCATAAGAACGATTAGTCTTAAAAGTTTAGTAAGTAGCACTACTTATAAATTTTTTGGGAAGATATTAATATGCAAGTAGATATCATTTAACAATCATATCAAACTGTATTCTGGAAGAAATGTTCAAAACTAAAGCGTATATAGCTTGGGTTTGAAAAGTAACAAGTTAGAAAGGAAAAGTTAACATAGATAATCTAAACTTTCACCTATTTCCTCTAAATAATAATGGCTTCAAATAATTCAAAAATAATCACAAGTTTTGGTCGACTTTTGAAAATTATTTTTAACTCTTAAATCTTTTTACCTTTGCTAATCCATTTTGGCTATAGGAATATAAATAGTTCAGAATTTTTTTGACAAGATATCACCTACACTTGAAATTTTCCATAAACAATCTAAAATTTAGATTATTTTGGAAAAATAAGTCAAAATTCGAGTTATTTGTGTTTTTTTCCCCAAAAAAGAAGAAGAACAAAATTGATCCAAAATAGTCCATAAACATAAAACTGGAAGAAAGCAAAATAAGTTTAAAGGCGAAGTTGTATGGTAATTGGTAGAAACATAACCAAAAAAGTATAATGCAACTTGTATAGGAGAATAGAGGATTGCCAAAAAAAAAAAAAAGATTAAAGATTAAGAAAAAAATTGCTAATACTAAAATTGCTGCCCATAAAAAACGGCAATTATCACCAAATACAAAAGGTCTATCAATGGCTATCATACCAAAAAAAGAAAAGTTTAGAATTAAAAACCATTTCTGCTTTTGCTGGGATTCGATCCCGCGTCCACACCCAAAGCAGGCGCATTTCATTGACAATCAAAACCATCTTGGCACTCTCAGCTTTCTTAATTCATATCTTATATGCACACGATGCGTGCGAAAATTATAATAGAAATAAAGCTCAATTGCGTAATAACATGTACAAAAAAGTTGTTCACAACGTTCACTGTATTTTTTTCTTTTGTTTTTTATTAAGCAATAAATTAGAGATATTGTAAATATTTTCGTTAATTGAGAGTATAATTGAGGGTATAATGGGGTTTATAATTTTTGGTGTCCCCCCTCTCTTCCCTTATATATAATAGAGATTACACGCGAATAGTATATAGCGCTTATTACTAATAATGTTTTTTTATTTTAAAAAAAAGGGAAAAACTGCTCAATTTTTTTCCAAAAATCATTGGGTTCATCTGAACCCAGTGAACCCATAGTGTATCCGCCCCTGTGTTGAAGTATTGTTAGGCTTGAATCTTCTTCCTATTTCTGGGAATAGGACATATTTTTTTTTCTTGTTTCTATTTGCAGATACTAGGTGAGGTCTCTCCCCATGGTCATTCTTACTGGTATTAAGTTGAAAATTTTCCTTTCGGACGATGGTTTGGTTCTACCCTTTTCCTCTAAGGTTGCTAAAATAGAAACTCCATCAGATTTAGGGCCATCACTATAGGTAACCCACAACATAACAATTAAGAAATGACGTCTCCCTCCTCCCATTTCATAGTCCTTTCTTCTTTGTTCTCTTTTAGGCTCCATTTGGTTGGATGTAAAACATTTTTAGTGTAAAATGATTTTTCATGTAAAATTTCTTATAATGGAAAATTCAATTGCAAAGCTAATTTTCCTTTGTTTGGTTCAATGTAAAAAAAGTTATGGAAAAAAGGAAAATGAAAGGGGAAGGGAGAGGATGAATAAAAGAAGAGTAAAAGGTTGCTAAGGAGAATGAAGGAAAATGTGTTTTCCCTTCTTTTTGAAAGGAAAATGATTTCCACCTAGAGCTCTTTCCATGGAAAACTTGTTTTACACTCCTTACCAAACCAAACAACGGAAAATGAGAGGAAAAGGAAAACTCATTTTCATGGAAAATATTTTACGTCCTACCAAACGGAGCTTTAATCTTCTCACATTGTGTTTTGCCATTATCAACGAAGTCCACTTTGACTACTATTTGTACATGTGTATAAAGAAAAATAGGTCATTTTATATTTGTCTTAAAACTAAAATGTGCAAGGTATAAACTTTTTTTGATAATTTTTAGTTATTTATAAATTACACAAATTAATGGTCAAAAGTATGCATTAGCAAATATGAAGGTCAGATTAATAAAAAATAGAGTTAGTATATCGTTAGTTTTTTATGACATGTTTTAACTACTTATCCTATAAATAATAAAGTGTTGATTCTACCAACAAGGAACTTATTAGATTTGAAAAGTATGGGCACTTGTCGAAATTTGGTGAACTTATTAGAATTGGAACGTGTTCACACTTACCTTAATTGGAGCTTATTCACACTTATCCATACTTGTTGAAATAAATACACCCTAAATGCATAAAATATATTTGTGAAATAGAAAAAAATAAAGCTAGTTTTTCTATGGCAATGCTATTTTGACATAATTACATTTAAAATAACTTATTACACGTTTATTTCTGAAGCTCGTCTCCATAACAACAACTATAATACCAACTCTAAAGTTGCATCATACTTCATCTTTATTTATTGGGAAAAATTATTTTAAATAAGTTAACCTTTGTGTGGTCTTCCGATTTCAAGTCTAACTTTTGATTATTCCTAATCAAGTGCACTTTACATGAGTATTAATTTTAATCAGGAATTATGACTACTTACCTGAAGAACCGGTAATAAATAGGTTGACTGTTATTAAACCCACCCAAAACCACCCAAAACTGATGACCCACCCAAAAACCCACTCAAATAACATAACTCCCCACCCTCTCCCCCCACCCCTGCAAACACCCCCTCCCCACCCTCTCCCCCACCCTGCAAACACCCCCTACCCACCCATGCGAACACCTCCCCTTCCCCACCCCTGCGAAACACCCCCCATCCCCTACCCTCTCTCCCCCACCCCTGCGAAACACCCCCATCCCCACCCTCTCCCTCACCCCTGCGAAACACTCCCATCCCCACCCTCTCCCCCACCCCTGCGAAACACCCCATCCCCACCCTTAAATCCAAGTCGATTACAATCAAATTTGGGATCTTGATTTGTATTTCTGCTATTGTTGTGTTCTAAAATTTGGATTTGGTTCTGTTATCTTTCTCTTATTTAGGTTGTCTTTGAATATGGGTAATTTTCTATCTTTTCAAAAGGGGATATGGGTTTTCTGGTTTTGCGTTAAATTGTAATATGTACTTGTAATTAGTGGATTTTATTATTTGTAATTTTGTTTATTGGTGCTTTTTGGTTTGGAATGATTTGGTTACTACTAGTTGTTTTGAGATAGTGGTATGATGCGTGGGTTTGTTTTATAAGCAGGGGTAGAGGAGGGGTGGGGGGGTGGGTGCTGTTGGTGGAAACGCAACAGGGGCAGGGAGGGGTGGAGGTGGGGTGGGAGGATGCTGCTGGTGAGGATGCAGGGGTGGGGGTGGGGCTGCAGCAGGGGCAGGGGAGGGGAGAGGAGGGGTGGGGCGGGGTGGTACTGCTTGTGGGAATACAATACGAGCAGAGGAGGGGTGGGGGTGGGGCTGCTGCTGTTGGGGATGCAGCCATGCAGGGGCAGGGGATGGGTGGTCTTTAGGGAGATGGAAGAGAAAGATGAGAGGAGGACTAGGGGAGTAGAGAGAAAGTAAAATAAAAAAGAGAAATAAATAGCAAACCAATCATACGGTGACACATGGCATATGTAACCTACTAAACAGGTCACAAACAGGTTAAGCTCAATAGAAGAAAGTAGCCCTACAAGTTTAACGTAGTCAGGAATAATTAAAAGTTAGACTTGAAACTGGAAGACCACGCAAAGGTTGACTTATTTAAAACAATTTTTCCTATTTATTGAATATATATATATATATATATATATATATATATATAATGGATCCGATCCTCCAGTGAGGATGAGTCCCTATATGAGAACATATATCATACATAAGAACATTTGTTTTAAATAAGTAAGGAAAAAGGGAAAACATAGAGACCCTCCTCTTAAGGAGAACTCCTAATGCATCATTTAAAAGGATGGAGCATAAACTAGAAGAGTAAGACTTGCATGGATGTGGTCCACAATAAAGTTATTGTGGACCAAAAAGTCACCTGTGTCGAAAATGATATGCGGAACACATAGTGACCTTTATTTAAATATAGTCACCTTATTTGACATAGTGACCTTTTTTATAACATATACTCTAACTCATAATTTATTATCCATTTAGACATAGTCGCCTTTGTAGATTTGTTAACATATAGCTATGTCTTGTTACATATATTTTTCATAAAATAAAGTCACCTTTATACATTCACTCTTAATTAGTCCTTATTTTTATCATATTAACCTTTATTTAAAACATAGTGACCTTTTTTTTAGAGGTAGTGAACCAGGCACATGCCTGAACTACTTGAATATAAGTTATAAAAAAAAGGTTGCAATGTCGAAATATGGGTCGCTATGTGTAGGGCCGTTCCTGAACATTATTGGGCCCGGGGCAAAAATAAAAAAAATGGGCCCTAAGGCATGAGAGGTTTAAGGAAATATGCAATATAACAATTCTAATAAAAATTACAGTGCTATAATTAATTTAAGGCATAATATATCTAGAAGAGTTAAGTCAAATTCCAAATACCAGCTATTGAGGTGCCATCTTTTTCAATAGAATATTTCAATATGGCCAAATTTTCCAGATTAGCGCTTGGCTGAATTCCATCATTAGGAGTAATTGTTACAAATTTTTCCTTTCAGTTTTAGCATCCACAATAGGTGACAAATATCATATAAAAATCGGATTTTTCAGTGCACGCTCGGCGCTTTTTAATATTCACCTCGCACTTCGCGTTTTCAAATATTCACCAGCACTCGACGTTTGGAAAAATTCCCGAAATGCCCCTACCGTTAAGTTTCCGTCACATTCTTAATTCACCAAATACCCCTTAGGTTTGATAAGTTTCCAACCACTTTCTCCCTCCTCCTCCCCACCCCCACCCCCACCACCACCCACCCACCTGGTGACACGGAAACCGCACCTCCCCAACCCCACCCCCACCCCCACCCACCCACGCCACTGGAAACCCTTCCCCACTCTCTGCGGCAACCACCGCCTTCCTCCATCATTTGAACTTGAGCTAAGAACTAAACAGCGAGATGCCCGGTGTGTAGCTCTCACACTAGGGGTGTGTAGCGGTCAATATTTTCCCATCATACGAGTCATCACAAAGAAAATACCCTCCACCCGCCACAAATCCCGAAATACCCACATTTTGAAGAAATTGAAGGAGACCCAATTAACCCGTAACACTTATAGTGATCGTAAAACAAAGAACAAGAGTTGGAATGAACCGAAGTTTTACCAACTTAGATTTGAAGGCTGGGTTTTAGAGCATTGTAGACAAACCTTGAATTTACGTGACATGCCATGATTTTGGAAGAGCAAAATGTGCTAACTTTGCTCCAAATTCTTCAAATTTTAGAACCGGCTTCAAGGAAAAGAGTTTCGCGCAGGGGGGTGGTGGAGGGGTAGGGGAGTTCGTAGGGGGACGGAGGGGTGGTGGAGGGGTGGGGAGATCGCAGGTTGAGGGAGGGGTGGGGAGTTCGCAGGTTGAGGGAGGGGGTGGGGGAGTTCGCGGAGTTGAAGAAGGGGTGGGGGAGTTCGCAGTGGAGGGAGGGGTGGGGGAGAGGTGGGGAGTTCGCGAGGTTGAGGGAGGGGTGGTGGAGTTCGCAGGTTGAGGGAGGGGTGGAGGAGTTCGCAGAGTGGAGGGAGGGGTGGAGGAGTTCGCAGGCGGATGGAGTTCGCGGTGGAGGAGGGGAGGGGGTGGAGGGGCGGGGAGTTCACGGGTGGAGGGAAGGGGAGACGCGAGGAGGTCGAGGGGAGGGGGGCCTGCGTGGGGCCGCCGAGAGGGGGAGGGGAACCCGCGTGGTCGCTGCGGGGGAGGGGGTTGGTGGGGTTGGGGTTGGGGTTGGGTGATTTGGTGGGGTTGGGGTTGGGTGGGGGCCGGTGGGGTTGGGGTTGGGTTAGGGTTAGTTAGTGTTTTTAGGATTAATTAGAGTTAATTAGGGTTAATTAGAGTTTAATTAGGGTTAATTAGAGTTAATATGCATGATTTGGACGGAAACCTAACGAAGTTGACGTAAACTTAACGGCAGGGGCATTTCATGAATTTTTACCAAACCTCAGGGGTACCTGGTGAATATTTGAAAACGCGAGGGTACCAGGTGAATATTAAGAAACCTCAGGGGTACCTGGTGAAAAATCCGTATAAAAATCTATACGTAATACTTATGAATCAGAATTCAGAAATTAAAAGCTTAATATTTTTATCACCTAACACCTAAAATTATAAGCTTAATATATTTTATCACCTAACAACTAAAACGAATATCAAAAATCGGGAAAAAAAAATTACGCTTATCAATCACAAATTGAAATTATTAATCAATGACTAAAAGTAAGAGTCCTATTTCACATTATTAGAAAATAAAAATTCTGAATAACAAATTAAGATTAGCACAATCAACAGAAATTACAAAAACGAGAAGAAGAT
Source organism: Beta corolliflora (assembly GCA_947648045.1). Classification (NCBI taxonomy): domain Eukaryota; kingdom Viridiplantae; phylum Streptophyta; class Magnoliopsida; order Caryophyllales; family Amaranthaceae; genus Beta; species Beta corolliflora. Next base: position 87,491 of record CANSZD010001020.1, read on the forward strand.
CAGAATTACAAAGATACTTCAAAATAATCCAAGTACAACAAATCTCCAATTGGCAATTGAATCTTAGCCTCTTGCTAATTTTAGGGCATACCCATAAAAATTATAACCTTGTGAAAATTATGAGTAATTGAAAAGTGAGAGTAATGGGTTCTTTAATGAATTGTGAGATAGGGGGAGGTAAAAACGAGCCATTATACTCGAATTTTTTCTTCTCCTTGTATTTTGAAGAGTGCAATTGGGCAATAATATATTGGAAATTTGCAAGGATTTTCGGGAGAAAATTATCAGGAAAATAGAGATTTCATGGAGGATTTCATGGAGATTTATTATTTTGTTTTGGGAATGGCAGAATTGGTAGTGAAGATTGAAGAACTGACATTTGGGTTTTGGGAGGAAGACTAATAGTCAGACGTGAGGAATGAGGGAGTTGCGAGAATTAGGGGAAATGAAACAGTTACTTTCCCTTTTTTTTTTTCTCTCTCCAACGCATTTTTTTTCTTTTCTTTTTTAAAGACCGAACCAATTTCATTATGGGCCCTGGGCGGGTGCCCCGCCTGCCCTGCCCCAGGGCCGGGCCTGGCTATGTGTTCCATGATCATTTTTTGACACGTGTGATCTTCTGGTCCACAATAATTTTAGTGTGGACTAGGTCTATATAAGACTTTAGCAAACTAGAATTATTACACGGGTTAATAACAAAAGAAGTATCAACTGGATGGCCCACGTGTAACGCCCCGAAAAATACATCACTTTAATCGTCAGCAGAAGCATAACTTAAGCTTGTGGGTTATGGCCTACTAATAAATAATAGCCTAAAATGGCTTCTTAAACATACAAATGATCATCTTAAAGCAATAATTATTACCCTTTAATACATAGTATTCTAAATAACCCAAATATATACAGAGTCACTTCAACTCAACCTTTATGGAGCATCCTTAACATAACTGATCCTTCACCATCTTCATAATACCTGAATAATTTCATAGAACTGGGAAAAGAAAAAACACAGAAAATAAACTAAAATGAGTTGAAAACTCAATAACTTCACTCGAGCCCGTAAAAACGATTTTAGTTCGTAAACACTTTCACAGATAAGCATACATTATAACAGTTTAGTAATTAGAGAACGTTATCATTAGCATTGAATAGTCTGCTGGCAATGACCATTTACATGACTTTAGTTCATTGGCAAGTACATGCTTTGACAGAGCGTAACTTTCGTAATTCGTAACATTAACATATGACCATTTTGGTCCGTATCTTACATCGTAAACAGAATTCCTCCACCTGTAACTTGCCCATTTACCAGATCAGTTCATGACTCTAAGCCAGCAGAACCATCCACTTTTATTATCATAACTTATCAGACATCATATATTCTTAATTCAGAGTATCCACAGATCGTAAATAGAGTCATAAACATGACATTTCATAACATACATGAGTATCGTCACATCATAACGTATCACATCTTGCCACATACAGCTTGTAACACATAATCATATCACATATCATCATAGAGTCACATTAGCACATTCGAGCATATCATTACATATAACATTTACGAGCAATCACATAGGGTGATGGACATGAAAAGTTACCTCGAATGCAATCTAGATCCTTTAACCCAATCTCTTAAAAATAATAACCAAGAATAACCATAATATTCCTCATCACAGATTACTTGAGCTCCATAATTTATTCTTCATATTCACCTTAAGAGCAACAAGAAAAGTCATAACTAACTTCCGAAAGAAGAGGGTTTATTTGACTAATTCTTCTCTTAAAATCAATCTGTTTACTAACTGCATCTTTCCACAACAACCTAACTACTTAGAACCATAAACCAACCTCCATTTCTCACTTAGAGTTAATTTAGCAAAACCACTCCTTCTAGTTAGATGAACGTAAGACAGTAGCTCAACACATATGAACATAAATCTAACTAGATAGCTTAAATAAATCAATTTTAAGGGTTTGTGATTAATTAACAACTAGGCTAACATGATTTAACAAAGAAGCACTAACTCAGATTTTTAAGGCCCAATAATGGTGGTTAATGAACAAATTAGCCTACAATGTCTTTAATGAAGAAACTAAAATCAGTTTTTATGCCCAACTTAATCTAATTATTCATTGTTAAATGGGCTTAAACTACTTAGCTCAAAATCAGATAAAGGAAAGAAGAGTTGAGGTACATATTATACCTCTTCTCAATTGAGCAGGGACGAACAACAAGAGGGGGAAGCCAAGCTCCGGGCAACGGCGGCGTAATCCGGCGAGAGCGAAGCGAGGCAACGACGGAAGAGTGGTGGTGCGGCGTGCGTCCAGCGGCATAGGCGGCTTTCGTCAACCAACGAAGATCTGGGCAGCAGCGAATAGGGAAAATAGGGGAGGACGTGATGGAGAGCGTCGGAGAAGAGCGAAAGAAGGAGGAAAGCTGGGCTCGGTGTTCGTCAAACTCCGGTGAGCTTAGGGACGCCGGCGAAGCGGCGAAGATGAGAGACACAGGGGCTCGGGATTTTTTTTTTTTTTGGTGAACCATACCCGGTTTCCGAAATCCATTTTTGGATCCCGACTAATCCGGATTCGAGTCGGGCCCAACTGGGGGGAAAGCTCTCCCAACACACTCTGCTGCGTTCCCAGGGCTCGAACCCGAGACCTCTGGTTAAGCTAGAACAACTCCCTTACCAGTTGATCTAAGCATGTGTTGGTAGGCTCGGGATTTTGAGAGAGAGATATTTCAGGGAGCTTGGGGTTTGATCGAGAGAGAGAGAAAGAGAAATGGGGTTTGGGGGGGTTTGTTTCACCAACAAAAGAAAAAGAAAGGAGGGTTTGGGTTCTGCTTCTAACAAGTTAAACCGACATAGGTGTGTTGGTGCAAAATCAGTTGGTTGACTTTGCAAACAAGTCACTGCACACCCAATAGTTTGATACTGAATGTCTCGGGAGACTTAGTCCCTGGGGGTTATCGGTTTTAATTAGATAAAACCTTGCTAACGTACTTTGTTGCAATTTAATTTAGGATTAAACCACAACGCCTAATAAATTCAGGCGAAATGCAATAAATAGAGCAAGCAATAATTAATCTATTAATTAAAGCACAACATTCCCATACATGCCACAAACTTTAAGAAAGAATTTTACAACACATAGGGGGATAAGCCAGGCTGGACAACTAAAGGGAAGACATGAAGGATGTTACCTCCATGGTTCCTTGCATCAATCGGAGAGTTACAGAACCCGTCGCCAGAACATGTTCTACGTCTAAGGAACTAAACTATAACCCCAGAAGGGGGGTTGGCTAGGCTAGAGCTAGGCTACGCTAAGAAAAGAGTAATTGCAAGTTGTTTGTGTGTTTTGTGTGTCTTTGTGCTTGATGATCGTTCCTCTATTTATAGAGAAACGTATTGTGTAACTTCTGTGCTTACTTGGAGGAATAAAATATTTGAATCATCTTTGATTCAAATCTCAACCGTCTTCTGGCGCTGAATAACCGTAGCCTTGCACGTTCTTCCTAATGTGGATCCGTCGAATGATTGCTCTTTAACCACTTGTACAATTATCCTTCTTGACTTTCATCTTCTGGTGGTCTTCTCATATTGACTTTGACTTATGTTGACTTCGTCCGATGGGCTTTATGCTCTTGTTGGGCATTCATATTAAGACGAAATTAAACCTTTTGAGGTCCAATACGATGTACCATAATAAATGCTACTATACATCTAAAAATGGTGGTAACAAATTGCCCTCCTGATTTGTGGAGTGATGTACTCAACACCCACAAATTATGAGCAGAGAAGGACTTTCAATGGTTGTAGCCAGTATCATCCAGTAGTATTCTAAATGTGACTTCCTCCATTGTTCTAAGATGGTCGATGAACTTTCTTTTAGGATGACTGAATTTGGTTGAGAAGAATAACCTTTCGTGTATTCCCTCACCTTTCTTTCTAGCCATTATGAAATTCATTAAGAAATTTTCTTCAAGATGTGAACTTGTAGGATTATTTGGGGATAACCAACAAGGACTTACATCATAGGTCATGAGATCGTGCCAAATTTGACATGCACATTTGTATTGTACCACATCTCTTAATGATGACCCATCTACCAATCTATAGACTTTTATTTTCTTTGTAGTTCCCTTGACAAAGAGCCTCTTTAGATATCTTCAAGGCATGTTAGGTTTCCATATTTCTTCCGTAATGACTTTGCCCCATGATTTGCAAACCAGAAGAGATGTAACTTGATCATTCCTTTCGAGTTTAGGAAATATCCATTTTTGTATGAGATCTAAATTGGACCCTATTTGGAAGGCCTTAGATCCTCTTTTATTTTCCGGATCCTGTTGTATGACAGGATTATCTCCGAAATATTTTTGGATAGAAGAAACCCATTTGGTGGATTCATTCTTAATAAATTCATCTTTATCTCCAGATATGACATTTAATGCCTTGTGATGATTTGGGCACTTTAATAATATGTCATATGTTCTGGAGCAGATTGACGAAAAATGTGAGTATATGTGCAATCCATTTTGATTTAAAGTTTTGAACCTTTTAGAAACCACACATATTATATATATATATAAAGACCTGCTTTAATCGTCCAATAATTTTCCTCAACTGCCTAATTTCATGGGGACAGTTTTTTAAGGAATATAAGTATTAAATGGACATGTGTTTGTTTTTACTTCACTTTGGTGAACCAAAAACTGATGTCAAAGCAATTAGGTCTTTGCAAATATATAGAAATATATTTAACAAGATTACCATTTGGGGTAATTTCATGACATTTATATAATGATTTATCTTTATAAAGATAAGATCATTAATTACATTTTAATTAAAAATGCTTGGGTCTAGAGACAACATTTGGAAGTGACTCCTACATACTATCTCTACCATAGCATTGCATTCGTTGATTTCCAACTTGCGCCCTGCACTACTCCTGATAACTGTAAAGTAGTAGTCTTCTCCAGGGGAGTTGTTGAACCTTGCCTTGAAGATAATCCTGTGGTAGCTGTTGTCCCAGGCGTATCTCCTGTCGATCAGTGCGATATACATCCAAGGAAGGAAATATTCTTGGGCTAACAACTCTCACAGTTGGCAGACGCACTTAAAAAGTACTATCCTCCCTTGATTTTCGTCTTGGCCCTCTTCTATCCTCACCACTTTGAGGGAGGTCTGAGTGCAGGAAAGAGTTAGACTCTTGGCGTAGACCCATTCATTCTTTGAGGCCTTGGGAAGTTTAAGATAGTGGAAACCTCCTTGCCCCACTTCTTACAAACTGTTAGCAGTTTGTCTTGTGACTTCCCATCTAATTTGGGCCATATGTGGGTGGACAGGATATCGATATTTGTATCGACCTTTGTAGCGCTTGATTCCACTAGCCCAGGGTCCTCTGGCCCCATCACGGGTGCATCGCCAAAGATGCGCGCCATTTGCTCTACCCATCTAGCCCTCTCATTTGTGATGAAGGCTTCTTTGTCTTCCTCGATGATATCGAGGGCGAAGCGATGATTGAAACAATCATCATCAAACTCGGCTGCCAAGTTTGCATATGCTTCGTAGTCCATTTTAATTTTTTTAAATGAAAATAGGATGATGGGATGCTATAGCCAAGTCCCTTTAAATAACCAAGTCATTTTATTCAACGGCTATTTTCATAGTAACTTCTAGGGTCAATGAGTAATTGAGTACTTTGACCTCTTTTTTCGAGAAGCTTATGGACTTTTAGTTTATTATTATTTATTTTAAGATTACCAATTTGTTGATAAGTCTTAAAATTAATATGTCATTTTTTAGGCATTTGGGCCTAAAATTACTTCCTTAGGTTTATTATTCATTTCATGAACAACAACCACATCTACAATTGGTACATGATATGAAAGTATAAAGAAATGACATAAATCGTAATCATTTCACATATTGAAATAAGATATCTTACTGATATAACATCTTTAAAAAGATGTCTCTTAACTCAGAGATAAGTACACAATTCCTATGACGGATTCAAGACATGTACTACCATTAAAATATCTTAAACATTACTTGATCTATCCAGCAAGGAGATGAGTAAAACTATTGATGATTTAAGGTTCTCCCTCTTCACCAACATCAAGGACATTATCATCTGGATGATCTTCTAGGAATAAAGGGATGTTATCTTCCCTTATTTCTAGGCGTTCTTGCCATATAGGACAAAGACATTTGTACTGTATGAGTTTTTTCCAACTTAGATCCTCATATTGGATCAATCTGGATTTTCTATTGAAAACACCCAGGCTGCCCTCATAGATCAGGGACCTATTGTACTTCAACTCAATATCAGGAGGAAAGTGTTGTTTTACAATACAATTTCCCCATGCCTTGCAGATACTTAATTGCTTCAACAATTCCTCCTTCTCCACTTTAGGCCAGAAATTCAGTGCTAGGAAATCTATGTCATTTCCTATAGTAGCAGCACTGGACCCTTGCTCTTTTAAATCTCTAGATTGGACCTTTGGATCCATTCCAAAGAGCTTGATGAGTTTGGAATTCCATTTCTTCATTTCTTCTTCCTTGAATTCTTCCCAGTCTTCTTTTGAAATGTCTCTAATACATCCATGCTCCTTGCATTCTCCCGGATAGAGTGATGGAGTAATAATTTGTTGATTCGCCATACTCAAGACCTTTCTTAGGGCTTTGACTATGAAACATAGTTTTTTGGGATGAAGAATTTCTGAGTTAAAATAAAGTATTTATAATACTATTATGATAACTTTCATTTTCATTTATTAGGGTTAAATGAGGCCCTTGATATTATCTTTTTTAGATAATATATCATGTTATTTTGATAACTGATTTTAGTTGGCTCGAGTTATTGCCCTAGTGGGTAAGAATGGGTTTGCCCATTAGCCCCCTAATGTGTCATATCACTGCTAGGAGTTGGCCATTAGTGGCGTATGCAGCTAGGTGGTAATTATTACTCTTTAGAAGTAACTTGTCTTGTTCCATTAATATACGTTAAGACTTTGGCATCCCAAGAGACGTTTTATTTCTTTTCCATTTAACTTTAACCGTATATTTTGCATTATTTGATTTAATAGTTATTTTTGAATAACTTAATATAATTTAGTTTGCACAATTTGGATTGAACAAAATAAATGTATAATGCAACCAAGATAAAAAGAATTTAGACCAAATTAAGGAAATTTTAAATTTCATTAATGAAAATAAAATTTACAACCTAGGGTTGAAATTTCTATTTTAGAATAAAAATTACAACCTATTTAGAATTTTGAAATTCTAAATCCTAGGCCTAAATTAGCCCTTTGTAGAACGAGGCTTGAAGGCGTCAGAGTCCAGTGAGGACTCATCATCATCTCCAGCAGCACCCTCACCGGAGCCATCTCTAGAAGAGTAAGAACGGTCTTCGCCGCTCGAGAACTCCTCCGACAAATAATCAACCCTCCTCCTTTGAGCAGGTTCATCATCTTCATCCTCCTCCTCATCATCATCATCAGATTTATCTGATGATGGAGGAATACCCTCCTCGTCTTCTTCTTCTTCCTCTTCCTCTTCTCTCTCTTCCAGTATTTCAGGAGGAGGGAGGAAGGGTTGGTCAACCTCTTGTGGGTTGACCTCTTGAACCCCTATGATACAGGATTCAGCGGATGGTTGAGGCGCATCCATATCTGGCGAATAAGACTTTTTAAGAAGGTTGGGAGATGAAAAGGATTTCTTAGGGGGTGTGGTTTCAAGAGATGAGTATTGTGAAGATTTCCTTAAACTTACCCCTTTTTATAAAGAGATTTTCCGTCTATTGAAAAACAGAAAGTTACGCCCTTTGGACATGGGCTTTGGAGTAACTGACCTCTCGAAATGGGCCTTTAAATCACGCGCCCTTTGAAAATGGGCTTTTTAGATGACTCCAGGACCTTATGTTTTAATTTGTTAAAACTAGGCTTTAACATGACCCAATTACACATGACCCAAAATAAAACGTATCACGCATTGTGCACGTGTTTTCTTCTATTGTTTTATTTCGGTTGTCTTCTCCATTAATACCCTTTTCAAGGATTTTAGGAAAATTGGAGAGTTTTCAGACAAATTTAATTCTCTTTCTAAGAATTCACAACCATCACCAAATTTCAATTCATCTTTCAATTCACCATGTCTAATGAAATAATTTATGAGGATGAAATTCGTGAAGCACTTGCCAAGAAACGTGATGCCATGTAATCTGAGGCAGCCCGTCAATTATGCAACGCCATTAGAGTGAACCTTGGGACTTATAAGTCTCAAGTGTTCTAGTATGTGAACAAAAGCTCTGACTCTAATACTCCTTTGGAGGAGAGGATTGCCACTATTGGTCCTTGTTTTCCTTTCAAGATTTAAAAACCAAAGCGCCAACTTGTCTTAGAGCAACAGTGCTACCCATTGTTGGACCATATTATTTTAGAAGATAATAAGCCTAGAATGCTTCCATTTGCTCCAAAATCCCTCCAACATTTGCACTGGCCTTTGACCAGCAAACCTTTTAAGGGTTGGATTTCAGGAGAGGATGCAAGAGCATGGTTTCTGCGAATGAAACCTTTTCATGACAAATGGTCCAAAAACAAAATATTGCCCTTCTTGAGACTAGCTTCTTATGAAACCATCCCTTTTGACGGAGCTATGTCTACTGCCTTGTTGGCCTGTTGGGACCCTGCCATCAACTGCTTCTTGTTCCGATGGGGACCAATGACTGTGACATTAGCTGATATTGCCTTTATTACTGGAACTTCTCCAACAGGTAAATATGGAATTGAACTTCCCATCTTTCACCATGTTAAAGAACATAACCAGCTGTACAGTCAATGCCTATCAACTTTTCGCCAAATTGCTAGTCCTTCTGCTAGTGCTAGCAAGTGTGGCTTTCAGAAGTTTGTTGATTTATTCATTAATAAGGATGCTAGTGAGGAAGTTACTTCTCAAGAGGAAGTACTTTTTCTTACTTTTGCTTTCTCCAAATTGATGATGTCTAGAGCTGGAGGAGTAGTAACATTATGGCTATCTTTAGCTGTTAACATCTCCTCTAATTCTGAAGAAGTAGCTTTGGCTCCTGTTCTATTGGGACAACTTTATAGATGTCTTTTCAGGAGTAGAGAATCTTTCAAAGGTTTTGGAATTCATACCTCTGAATCTCCCATATTCTCTACTGACAAGGGATTTGGACCCCTATGGCTCTTGACTTATTGGGGCCATATGTATCTACCTTGTCTAATGGTTATCAATCCCTTGTCTGATTTTAAAGCATCTAGGGGTTCAGATGAGGAAGATCCTTCTTTTGATCCCCTTTTGTTCCTCTCAAGTCTTGATGATTATAGCTGTTATGGCGAAATCAGCTTCAATCTTATATCTCCAGACGAGGTTTGGCATCCAAGTTTGATTTTTTCATACTTCTTGGTTTCTAAGTCCAATCCTGGTGTCTGGAATATTTTTCCAGGTAAGATGGTTGTTTCTGTTGTAGATGAAACTTGGTACCATCAAATAATGCCTTCTTGGCTACAATCCCTGAACATCCACTCTGGTTCCCTAGGGAGTGGGAATTTTTGGAGTAGTGTTCTTAGGTCTAGGGATTTAATAGCTGCTGAGCCTGAATATTTTGGCTTTGAGGCTTATAATCCACAGCTGGTAGCTAGGCAATTTGGATTGGTCCAAACACTAGCTATTCCTTACTTCTTGACCCGCAATGATCCTTGGACTTCAAGGGGTCGTTTTGAAGAAGGTAGAGCCCTTCAGAGTAAAACTCTCGGCCTTACTTCCATGTCCATTTCTCCTTGGAAATGGATTACTAAAGCTGTTCGAGGCTTCCATCTGTGGTGGGATCATGTATTCCCAAATGACTCAATGTGTTCTGATGCTTTGGCGAACTTTGAAGATCAGCTCTTCTTAGGCTGTAAGTAATTTCTTTCCTTAGTTATTTTATAACTTTTCTGCAGGATTGAATATTACTAAATCTTCTTTGTGCTTTACTTCTGACTTTTTAGCAAAAGCTGGCAAGAAGAAGCTAAGGGTGCCTAATGGCATGACAATAGAGTCTCGATATGACAAGCTCTATTGGAATACCATAGACAAAAGGGTTCCTCCTCATACCTCTTCAGAGGATGAAGATGATGCTGCTTATGAACAGGGGATCTCCTATGGAGATGTTCAGACTGTGGATGACACCCAATCCATGGGACCACTGGAGCAGATTGACCCTTTCAAAAGAGCAGCAAGGAAAAGAGATTACAATTGTCTCTCTGCTTCCAAGGACACCCAACCCAAAGGGTCAGTGGAGCAACCTGAGCCTCTTAAAAAGGCTTCAAAGAAGAGAGATCATGGGCCGTATTTTCGTCTCCCGGACCTTTAAGGCATTCCAACAGGAAACGTCCTAAATTAGAGGTTTATTCAGAGATACCACAGTATATCATCTCCTCTGATGAAGATGATGACAAGACCATATCTCAAATTTTCAAAAGGAAACCAGGAGTTAAAGCAAGTATGAATTTGACTTTTACTCCCTTTATGAGAAGTTTCACTTTTTCGGAATACTGATTAATTTATTCCAGGTTCCTCTGGTGCTGATGACATTGAGCCTAAGATTATCAGTGACCCTTCTTTTAAGAAGTCATCACCTCTTGGCTCTGTCAGCCATACTTCAGGAGATGTTCCCAAGATAGCTGATCCAGAGTTAGTTTCAAAGAGTGGTCCTGTTGATGAATTTGGCATCAATCATCCCACTTCAAGGGGTGCTGCCCCGAGTTGGAAAATGTGGCTACCCTCTCTTTAGAAGGGTATGTTGCTCCCCAGTTGGAAGGGACTGAGTATTTTCATGTGGAATCTCCTGAGGAGGAATTACTTCATCAATTTGACGAAGATCCCTTGGAATCAAGTCCTTTAGATATTGAAGTTCCAGGCTCTCATGCTGCTACCACTATTGTTATAGCGATTCCTTCTATTGCTAAAGATGAAGTTCCAAAAGATGTTATCCCTTTAGTATTCGAACTGATATTAAACAAAGATTTTTTGAGTTGTTTGATAAAAATCTAAAATTAAAAGAGGATTTCGAAAAATCTTAAAAATGAGAACTACTTATTAAGCCTTGAGTTATCTCAGTTAAAGGAGTTTGTTCCTGAAGTGAGTTCCTTTGACATTAAGTCAGTTCCATTACAAAGCTTCAAATCTGAAATAAATGAATTGAAAAATCATGTTTCGTTTTTGGAAAAAGAAAACAAGGAACTTGAAGGGGAACTAAACTTTAGTAGGAACAAGAAGAAGTTCCTACCTATTCCTAATTGGATTAAGAACCCTCAAACCAAACGAACTGAAGGTCTTGGCTTTAATCACAAAAAGAAATTTGAAAATCCTAAAAAAAGAGTTGATTTACCAAGTGATAAAGTTTGTATGTTTTGTGGAAACAATGGTCATTATAGGAACTCATGCCATATTAGACTTGGTCGCTTTAACGAAAACTTGGAAATAAGTAAATTAACTTGGAAAAAGAAATCTATTGTTCTTGAAGGAAAGGAACCCAAGAAAGATTGGGTTCCTAACTCTAACAATTAGTTTTCTTGCAGGCTACAGCGAGGGGGAACAACACATGGTACCTAGACAGTGGTTGTTCTAAGCATATGACTGGAGATAGATCAAGATTTCTCTCACTCTCTGCCTATGATGGTGGAAGTGTGACTTTTGGTGACAACATGAAAGGCAACATATTTGCCATGGGCAAAGTTGGTAAGTCATCGTCACATTCCATAGATAATGTTTTTCTAGTTGATGGTTTGAAGCATAATTTGTTGAGTATTTCCCAGTTCTGTGATAAGGGGAACTTTGTGAAATTTAATAGTGAAAAATGTTTGATCGTCAACAAAAGCACAAGGGATGTCGTTTTAGAAGGAATAAGGAAAGGGAACACATATGTTGTGGATCTTAACTTTGTTCCCAAAAATAAGTTTACATGCCTTAGTGTTATTGATGATGATCCTCTTTTGTGGCATATGCGTCTTGGACATGCTAGTTTTTCTTTGCTTGACAAACTTCGTTCTAAAGAACTAGTTTTAGGTCTACCTTCAATTAAGTTTCATATAGATCGTGTTTGTGATGCGTGTGCTAAAGGGAAGCATGTTAGATCCTCCTTTAAGTCTAAGAATGTGGTGAGTACCACAAGACCATTAGAGTTGATTCATATGGATTTGTGTGGACCAATGAGGATTCAAAGTAGGAGTGGCAAGAAGTATGTGTTGGTTATTGTCGATGACTTCTCTAGATTTACATGGGTTATTTTTCTTTCTAGCAAAGACGAGACTTATGATGAGTTCCTTGTCTTTGCAAAGAAAGTTCAAAATTTGAGTGGTCAAAAATTGTTACACCTTAGATCCGACCATGGCAAGGAATTTGAGAACTTTAAGTTTGATGACTTTAGTAGGGAACATGGCTTGGACCACAATTTCTCCGCCCCTAGGACACCTCAACAAAATGGTGTTGTTGAAAGGAAGAATAGGACGTTAGAGGAAATGGCTAGAACTATGTTGATAGCTAGTGGTCTTCCTATGAACTTTTGGGCCGAAGCCGTGAATACTGCTTGTCATATTATAAATCGTGCCATGTTGAGACCTTTGTTAAATAAAACTCCTTATGAGCTATATTTCGATAAAAAGCCCAATATTACATATTTCAGAACATTTGGATGTAAATGTTTTGTCCATAATAATGGGAAACAAAATCTTGGAAAATTTGATGCTAGGAGTGATGAAGCTGTATTTCTAGGATACTCTTCAACTAGTAAAGCTTATAGAGTTTATAATAAAAGGACTATGTGTGTAGAAGAAAGTGTGCATATTATTTTTGATGAATCAGATAAAATTATTCCAAGCACACAGGTTGATGATGACTTCAAGATAGGTTTAGTAAAAGACCAAATTCTCATTGATGAGACTTTGGAAGAAGAAGAAGTCATGGGAACAAAGCCTAAGGAACAACATCATGTTCTTGTTCCCAACGAAGAAGAAGAACTAGGTGAGAATACACAAGTGAATGAATCCACTATTGTTAAACCTGGTTCCCAAGAACAGGGAAGTGAAGATGATCAAGGAACTCTACAAGGAAATCAAGTTCCCATCCAGGATTTCCAACCAAAGACTTGGAAACATCAACGTTCCCATCTTGTGGAACTCATAATCAGTGACATAAACAAGGGAACACAAACGAGGTCTCAAATTAGAAATTTTTGTGCTTTTCATGCTTTTCTTTCTATGATGGAACCCAGGAACCATGAAGAAGCTCTCACTGATGCTGATTGGATTATGGCTATGCAAGATGAACTCCATCAATTTGAAAGGAACAAGGTTTGGCACCTTGAACCTAAACCTAAACACAATAAGGTTATTGGTTTGAAATGGGTGTTGAGGAACAAGTTGGATGAGTTCGGAACCATAGTAAGGAACAAGGCTCGTTTGGTTGTGAAAGGATACAATCAACAGGAAGGTATTGATTACGAAGAAACTTTTGCTCCTGTTGCTAGATTGGAAGCTATTAGAATATTTATTGCATTTGCTGCTTTCATGGGTTTTAAATTGTATCAAATGGATGTGAAATGTGCATTTTTAAATGGTTATATAAATGAAGAGGTTTTTGTGGAACAACCTCCGGGTTTTGAAAATAAAGATTTTCCAAATCATGTCTTTAAGCTTGACAAAGCTCTTTATGGGTTAAAGCAAGCTCCAAGAGCATGGTATGAAAGACTTTCAAAGTTCCTTCTTGAAAAGGAGTTTAAAAGAGGAAAATTAGATCGAACCTTGTTTTTAAAATCAAAAGGGAAACATTTATTAGTTGTTCAAATATATGTTGATGATATTATATTTGGTGCCACTAATGAATCTTTGTGCAAGGACTTTGCTAATCTCATGAGTAAAGAATTCGAAATGAGTATGATGGGTGAGCTCAATTTCTTCTTGGGATTACAAATCAAACAAACAGAAGAAGGAATTTACATCCATCAACAAAAGTATATTAAGGAACTGCTGAAAAAGTATGGTTTGGAGGCGTCTAAAGTAAATCATACACCTATGGGAACTTCAACTAGGTTGGATGAGGATGCTATAGGAACGAGTGTGGATCAAACCAAGTATCGAGGTATGATTGGCTCATTATTATATCCAACCGCAAGTCGTCCTGATATTGCTTTGAGTGTAGGTCTATGTGCGAGGTTTCAAGCCAATCCAAAGGAATCTCATCTCACAGCAGTGAAGAGAATCCTAAGATACCTCAAAGGAACAGATGATATGAGCTTGTTCTATTCGAGAAGTGATACATTTGAATTGAAAGGATTTGCAGATGTTGACTATGCTGGAGATCTAGTCAATAGAAAGAGTACATCATGTATGGTTTAGTTCCTTAGTCATAGTTTAGTTTCTTGGAGTACCAAGAAGCAAAACACAGTTGCTTTATCTACAACTAAGGCTGAATATGTTGCAGCAGCAGCATGTTGTTCCCAAATGCTTTGGATAAAACAATAATTTTGTGACTATGGAATTTATTTTGATTGTGTTCCTATCTATTGTGATTATACTAGTGCTATTAGTATTTCTAAAGATCTCGTGCATCATTCTAGAGTTAAGCATATTCATATTAGGCATCATTTTCTTAAGGACAATGTTGAAAAGGGCCTTATCAAAATGGAATTTTGTGAAACTGAACGTCAAATTGCTGATATTCTGACTAAGCCCTTAGATAGAGATAGATTTGAAAAACTGAGACTTGAACTTGGCTTGATTAAGTTGAAATAATTGCTATAATCTTTCTCCCTATTGGTTTGATTCTTTGGCATTATGTATGTGTGAATAAATTTGATGTTTTTATTTGTTTAAATACATCACAACTTTTATATGATTATTTCATATGTATAAGTGAAAATGTCTGAAAACTGCTCACCAATGTCCAATAATATTACCCTTAGTGTTCTTAAGATAATTCTACGCCTTAAGAGTTAACAAGGAATTAAAGGATTAATTGCGTTCCAAAGTAGCAAAATTCGTTGTTCCGATTCGCTGTTCCCAAACGCTGCACCCAGCGTATTAGATCTAGGATTTCCTTCAATTTCTGAAATTTAAATTAAAAATCCAAAACATATTCTGTTCAGATTTTTTCCTAAAAATCTGACTTTACTCCCTTTATTCTTTCCTAATATCTCTCAAATTAGTTGGGAAATATTATCTTGTAATTATCTTTAACTTCTTTATTTAATTCTCTTTATTTATTTATTTTCCTCTCCTCAAACCGTGTACAATACACGGTTAAGTTAATTTTTTTTCTTTCCTTCTTCCTCCATTAATTAATCTTAAGTTTTCCCACTAAACCAAAATTGCACCTCTTCATCTCAATAAAACTGTCCCCCTTCACAAACATGGACCTCACAAAAACTCCTCACTCTCTCACTCAACAAAAACTCTCTCCCTCTTCTACCCACACCGAATCTCCAACTCCCATGGACATTGGTGATAGAGGTAATCGCTGAAGTATGTTCCTTTGCAACTACTCAAGCATGTTGACATTGTTTCAACTTAGTAGACTCATCTTTGCAATCATTTACAGCATCAACAATAAACTCAAATAATTTCTCTTTACTTAAAGAATTAAGACGAGTTTTAATTGTGTCTAAACTTGCCTCAAGAGATTCTATCTCTTCATCAGATTCGGAATTGTCAAGAGCCATGAGACAAAAGTTTGCTATTTCCTCATTAGATTGAGGTTCATCTTCTTCTTCGGAGTCAGAATCTCCCCATGCAGCAACCATAGCTTTCTTCATATCAGATCTGGTATAGGAACTCTTGTACTCCTTGTTCCTATCTTTGCTTCGTTCCCTTCCTTTGCCTTTGTCTTGTTCCCATTGAGGACACTCCTTGATAAAGTGATCGAAACTGCCACATTTATGACAAACAAGTTTGTTAAAGTATTTCTTATTTACCTTTGTAGTCTCCATTCTTCATGTTCCTAAACATCCTTTTGAATTTTCAGACCATGAGAGCGGATTCTTCTTCATCAGTTTCCGAATCATCACTTTCATCGGCTTTCAAGGCAATCGATTTCTGTTTGGACATATCTCCATTCTCATTGTCCATTTGTAGCTCGTGAGTCATAAGGGAACCAAAGCAAGTTGTTCCAGTATGAACTTCGTAAAGTCCTTAGTTTCTTGTAAGGCGGTAACCTTAGCCATCCATCGATCCCTAGGAAGGCTCCTTAGGACCTTTCGTACTGTTCCTCAGAGGTAATTACTTTTCCAAGAGAGGTTAGCTCATTAATAATATTAGTATAACGTGTAAACATGTCTTGAATAGATTCTTTTGGTTTTATTTGAAAGAGTTCATATTGATTCATCAAAAGATCTATTTTCGATCTCTTAACTTCACTCGTACCTTCATGAGTGACTTCAAGAAGATCCCAGATTTGTTTTGCGGTTTTGCATCCCATGACACGATTGTGTTCATGAGGTCCAAGACCACAATGAAGCAGTTTAATAGCAAGAGCATTGATTTCCATTTTTTCAAAATCTTCTTTATCGAAATCAGACATGGATTTAGGAATTACCTCGTTCTTGTCATTAGTGGTAGTGACTTCAAAATCGCCTACCTCTATGACTCTCCATACCTGGTAATTGTCGGCTTTGATGAAGATCTCCATTCTGTTCTTCCAGTAGGTATAGAATTTGCCATTGAACATCGGTGGCCTCTGTGTAGAGTACCCTTCTTCCAGTTTCTCTCTAGTATTCATATTTTCCAAGATCTTGAACTCAACAGGGTTTCCTGTGTTTTTAGAGTTCCCGCTCTGATACCAATTGTTGTATAATATGAGCACTATAAGAGGGGGGGTGAATTATAGTGAGAGAATATGGTATACTTTTTGCGGAATTAAAAGTTAACTAGGGAACACACAATGGGAACACGAGAGATTTTAGCGAGGAAAAACTTCCTAGGCCCAATAGGAAGAAACAACCTCGACCACAAGAGATTTTAACTCAAACTTTCCACCATAATAGGCCAAACGACTGTTTTCAAACCTATTACTTTTCTCTCGAGCCACAACTTGAGTTCCTAAACTCAAGTTCCCAACAACAGTTCCCACAACTGTCGTTCCTCTCGAACTTCCCTCGAAGTTACTTTCTCTTTCTCTTTCTCACGCTTCACTCAAAGCTTCTCACACTTACAAGAGTTCACTCAAACCCTTACCCAAAAATACAATTTGTAAGACAATGGAAGAGTAATAACTCGAATAAAGTAAGTATGAATTCTCTTAGGAACGCCACTGACTCTTAAGACAACTAAGAATATTTAGCTAAGTCAGACACAAAATAATCTAAGGTTTAGGCGCCTATTTATAGAGTACTTAAGCAAGACATAAACTACCCACTCGATTAAGTCCATTATCCCATGATGTCCATAACTTAATTAATTAATTAGTTTTTATAAAATATTTCTTGAGAAATAATTAACCCACTCACCCCACTACTTAGCTTAAAAATAAGAAGCGATAAACATTACGTGATTGTAAATGCTTGGAGAATAATTAATCTAATTAAATTAATTTAGACTTAAGAAGAAATTAATTAAGCCCACTAACCACTAACTACAAATGTGTAGCAATAGTGATTAGGTGTGATATCTAATTTCTTGTGGAGTAATTAAAATATTTACTTTAAATAGTCTTTTAGGAAAATATCTTTATAAATAAATTAATTAAAACCGAAAAACCATATTTGTATCTAAAAAGAAAATCTTTTTATAACCGAAAATTATATTTGATTTTGAAAACAAAATATTTTGGTTTAATTAAAATATAAAAGATAAGATTTAAAAAGGTTTGATATTATCCTAATTAAAACAGAAAATCATTTTAAATCTTTTCCTAACAAACTAATAACAAACTCCCTAAAATAGTGGATCTAGTCAAAACTAACCTAGGACTCCTAACTAACCAGTTAGGCGCACAAATAATGTTAGGCGCACCACTTAGGAAGTATTAGAGGTTCCTGAAGTTGTTTCTAAGTCTGTTCCTTAACCTTGTTCCTAACTGTGCCAGTGTCTGTTCCTTTCATGGGAACATAACCAAGTTCCGTTTGAGAATTCAACACAAACTAAATTGAGCATTCACTCAACCTTAACAAGATGATATTAAATACATCCTAATGTATTCTAATCTTCACTCCAAGCTTGATACTTCATCATTCGAACATCTTCACTTCGATCTTTGATTAATTCTCCATTTTAATCTTCGATCAAGTATTCTCTTTGCTCGAGAATGAATTACATAGCAACATCATAAATAAAATACAATATGTCTTTTGTGGTTAAGTCATCTTCAAAACTCAAGGGTCAACACATGTGCCCAGTAAACATGTAAGCTAAGCAACACTGAGTTGATTAGTTGTGCCCTAGCAATATAAGATAAATGCCTAGTACTCCATACTCTAATTCTTGATGTCATTTTCTCAACCAGAGCTTCACATTGAGATGCGAGATTCTTTTAGCACAGATAGGTACCCCTAAATATCTGAAAGGGAGGATGTGTTGTGTGAAACCTGATGCATCCATAATTCTTCTGCTTTCACTAGCCTCCATACCACATGTATATAAGGCTGACTTCCCAATGCTAGCTTTCAAACTAGTGGTGTCTCGAGAAGAGTTCGAAGACTCTCAACATCAAATAAAAAGAAGGATAATCACCTTTACAAAGACATAATTAAGTCATCGGCAAAACACATGTGTTAGCTTGACTTCCTTGCATCTAGGATGGTACTAAAATTGCTCCAATTCCCCAAGCTTTGTAAGAATTCTTGAGAGATGTTCCATACAAAGAACAAATAGCAAAGGTCAGATTGGATCACCTTGCCTCAATCCTCTAGATGATTTAAAAAAACCCTTCATAACTCCATTTATCATCAGAGAAAACATAGGAGTTGAGACACATTCCATAATCAAGGCTGTGAAATGTACGGGGAAAGCCAAGTGCATCAAGCATCTCTTTAAGAAATTCCCAACTTACATTATCATATTCTTTTTGTAAGTCAATCTTGAATAGACAACTAGGTTGTACATGCTTTCTACCATAGTGTTTCACCAAGTCCTGAACAACCATGATATTATGAATGATATATCTTCCATGCACAAACCCTCCTTGATTCTCCATGATCAAATCTGGCAAAATTTGTCTCAATCTACCACATAAAACTTTTGTAATACATTTATAAATAGTATTACAACAAGAGATAGGCCTATACTCAGTGACATTTTTAGGGCATGTAGTTTTAGGAATCAAAGTAATGACTGTGGTATTTACCTCTTTGAGAATTTTACCTCCTTGCAATGCATCCAAGACTGCCTTAATCACATCATCACCAATAATGGACCATGCATCTTTATAGAAATCGGAGCCAAAGCCATCTATGCCAGGTGCTTTGCACTTTTGGTATTGAGAAAAGAGCCTTTTTCACTTCACTTCGTGTATGGAGCATTTAAAATAGCCCCGTGGTCATCATTAATCACGGGTCCCTCTCCCGTACTAATTGTTACAAGACAGGTTTCCTAGCATCAAATCTTCCCCCCCCTGACTTCTCATAATATGCCAAGAAGGCTTCGAGTTACAACATCAGGTCTGTCATGCCAGGCACCTTGCTCATCATAGATGCTATGGATTTGATTCTGCATTCTTCTTGCTCTTATGCTTTGATGGAATAAAGAGGTGTTCTCATCACCATCTTTAATCCAATCAGCCTTAGCCTTCTGTGAGAGGAATTCAACATAGGCTTTATGTTTTGCATGTTACTCTTGCACTGCTATCAACTCCTCTCGTCGCATATTGTAATTGATCGGGATGATCATGCATAAGTTGCCGAGCAATCATCATCTTATGATAAGCTTGTAGTTCAGCAGTTTGTATGTCACTCCTTCAAGCCTGCTTTAACTAACTTCAATTTCTTCATAATCTTGTACATTTTTGTGCCTTGTACATCAGAGTTCCATGCATCTCTTATTATGTCTGCAAATTTTGGAGAAGATCTCCACATAGTATAATATTTAAAAGGCTTCTTGCCCCCTTGCTCCACAGAAAAAACTAAGAGTAATGCAGGAGAGTGGTCAAATTCTCCTTTATTCTGAAATGATACTTCAGCAGATTGAAAGTGATCTAACCAAGGCTGATTGGCTATCATTCTGTCCAACTTTGAGAACACTCTATTGTTGCCTTGCTGTTTATTGTTCCACGTAAAAAATATTACCACTACTTTTTATGTCCTGCAACCCACAATGCATCAGACATTCAGTGATATCCCTCACCTCTATGTCTCTCACTGGTGCACCTATTCTCTCTGTAGTACTCATTACACAGTTGAAGTCACCATAAAGCAACCATGGACTAGCAGTGTTGAGCTTCACAAGGTCCTCCCACAAATCAACGCTTCTTGCTCTTTCATTAAAGGCATAAATGAAAGTAACAAAAAAACCATCACGACCACTCACAGGTTTTAAATGACAATGGATAAGCCGACTTGTGCAATGACAAATATTTACATGAAAACTAGTAGGTTTCCATGCTAACAATATTCTATCTCTATCAACAATACTAGAATTAGAGGTAAAACACCATCCACTAAACAATCTTTGATAAAGGCTCCCAAGGTTCTGAGCCTTTACCTTAGTTTCTAAGAGGCCTACAATACCAGCAGAAGTTTTATGTATATACTGCTGAACATCTCTCTGCTTCTTACTGCTATTTAGACCTCTTACATTCTAGCATAAAAACCTATCTATCAGGATCAGGAGGTTCTCACCCTCCTTGTTGTTTCTCAATAATGCTGCCATTCACTATAGAAATATCATCTTGTTGATTCAAAGCCTGAAAGTGATTATGTGTATTATTGGGAACAACTCTAGAATTCCTTACTTTGATTGGTTTCAAAGCACGTTGGAATCCATCTTGGTCCACCTCTACTTGAATTGCATTATTTTGCTCCTGAGCTGCTACAGTTGTTTCCACCACTGTCCCCTGAATTACTGCATTTGGTACCAACCCTGTATTATCAGCTGCATGAGTTACTTTCTTTGGTACCCAAACTTACCTTCTCTTCTTTTATCTGCATTCTTGAGATGCATGACTAATTGCCTTACAATGCTGACACTGATTAGGCAACCATTCAAAAGTAATAGATACTTCAGTGAGTTCTCCTTTCTCATTCCAAAAGTGAATATGATCAGGGAATTTTTGATCTAGTTTCACTTCAATCAAAATTCTCGCATATTACAACTTATCTCGATTCCTAGTTGCTTCATCTCTTTTGATGGGATCACCAAGTTGTGTGGCAATCTTATGCAACGATTTCTCTCCCCAATACTTCAAATTCAATCTAAACTGAACCCAAATAGGCAAGGTTTTAAGATCTTCCTTCTCAAAATCCATTTTAGGATTCCATTGCTTCATGATTAAAGGTTTTTTTATCAAAGAAGTAATGTCCAGCTAGGATATGATCTCGTGAATCCATGGCATTAAATCTAACTAGGAACATTCCTTTTTTCACCATAGCTACCTTATCCACATTCTGATTTTTCCATATTCTCCTCAAAAAGCCTTCCATAACTTGAATAGGTGGATTAGATCCAACTACATAACAGATTAGGGAAGAGTTCCAGTAATCTATTTCCTCCTGAATATCCTCTAACTCAATGTGAATTGGTTCAGGTTGATTCACATGATCATGATTAACAACAACAGGATTTCCAATTTCAGTCGCTACATTACTAAATCTATCATCATTATCATCATCTACATGCATTACTTCCTCAAATTGCTGCAGGATAGGTATAGTAACATTACCTTGAACAGAAGAATTTCCTCAAACAGGTTGCGAGCATGATCTAGGATTTCCAGAACTTTGATGAATGGATTGAAGCCATTCATTAAAAGTGTGACGAATATCAGAGTGATTCCTCAATTCATGAATGGAAGATTCTGGCTTTAAAGGTTGCCGAATCCCCAAGCCAAAATCCAGTGCTTCAACGCCTAATATCTCCTCCATTGACTTCGTTTTCAACGCTTGAGAGTCTGATGAAGGACCTCGAGCTTTCTCTTTCACTTTTCCAGCACTATTGCCCTAAGAATTTCCACCAGATTTCCACCATGGCAACGATGCATAGGAACCTCATGCACCGAGAGAAAACTTGGAGAGAAAGTTTGGATAAACGAATTTCCAAACAATCATTATTTTCAAGATAAACGAATTTCTTATACTTTACATGCTAAACGTATTCAAGGGCGGGGAAAATTTAACAGGAGCCTGGTACACTTTCTTAAAATTGGCCCCTTCATTTATAGTTCAATATATGTATAAGATTCTCAATTCGAAAAAAAATTACTTCATTTATAGTTACGGAGCAGTAATGAACTTGTGATTACCTCTGTTTGCAAAGGCTCTTCATCAACTTCAGCGTCTGCTTCGGGGACTGCTCTGCCTTTCTTTCCTCATGAATTCATTTTAGATTTCCTCTATATGAGTCCATGTCCTCATAATACCAGACTTAACTCTCTTGCTAACTTGGCTTCTCTTCTTTATGATGCAGAGGGAAGCATTCAAGAAGCAAGTGTGATGAAAGAGTCTGACGGAGGGAAAGAGGTTAGTATGCAGACAACTATCACTGTAAGGGATCAACCTACTTCTGCCAACAGTGATCATTCCAGTGATGGATCATCTGAGCATATAAAACAAGAAGATAAAATCTGGGACCTTTGCTTGACCTTAACCAGCAACCCTTATGATCAGGTTTCTGCATAGGCTCTTAAGCTAATTTTGGAATCCCTGATTTCTCAAGGCTTTGAGTACTGGATACCTTGTCTTGATTATGTTAAGGAAACTCTTCTTCTTCAACAATGCAATGCTGAATCAAGAGTCCAACCTCCAAAATTCTTAGCTCAGAAACTTTATAAAGAGGAGACTTCTTTGGAAGTTCAAGCTAAGTCCTTCAGAAACTTCAGTAGATAGATCCAAGATTCCTTGAATTCTTTTTATCAGAGGCTGAAGCTTCTTTCTGAGGAGAGGCAATTTTTACAAAATCGCCTGGCTGAGATTAATAAAGAGGAGGTTAATATCATTAACGAAAAGTCTTCACTCCAAAGCTCTATTGATATTGAAGAGAAGAAACTACACCAAGGGCGAACAAATCTTGCTCATTTGAGGCAAGAGATGTTCAAAGATATGGTTGTACAGAAAAGTTTGATTTTCCAAAAGGAAAAACTTTGTAACGCTTGGTCTGCCATAAAACACCTTAGTTTAGCTGTTAGACAATGTTGGAATGTCTAATAACATTATTATTAATGTTGTAATTTTAATGATCCCTTGTTGTTTGAAACAATTCTGCATGTTTTGTTGGAACACAGGATCGTGTTGTTCCCATATATATGGGTGATATTTCTTTAGAAATTTGTCATTCAAGGCTCTATCTTTTATGTTGCCATCTATATCTTTTAATAGATATGCATTTCCAGACATTTTCTTATGAATGATGAAAGGACCCTGCCACTTAGGTGACCATTTCCCTAACTGTGGATCTTTGTAAGCTGCCTCTGGCAGGAACATTTTCCACACCTTATCGTTCTCCTGGAATTCTTTAGGCACTACTTTTTTGTTATAGGCCCTAGCAACTTTTTCTTTTTGGATTCTCATTTTGGCTAGGGCTTCTTCCTTAGCTTCTAGAGCATCCATAATTTCGATATTCATCGCCTGTGAATAGTCATCTCCTGATAATCCCATTTGTTGGGCTATCCTTGATGATCTTACATTTACTTCAGCTGGAAGCACTGGAGTATGCCCATAAACTAAGTTAAAAGGCGTAACTCCTGTTGCTTCCCATTTAGAGGTCCTATAGGCCCATAGGGCATATAGCAAGAACTCATCCCATTTTCTTAGGTTATCGTCTATGAGTTTTGAGACCCCCTTTACTATGAACTTATTGGTAGCTTCAGCTTGACCATTTGCTTGAGCATAGTAAAGCGTTGAATGCAATTTAGTAACCCCAAACTGGTTAAGATATTCCAGTAGATCAGGATTTCTAAAAACTGTGGCTTGATCAAAGGTTATAGTTTCTGAAATTCCAAATCTTGTAAAGATTTTTTCTTCCAAGAAATTTATGACAACCTGGGTATTGAGCTTGTTGAAAGCCTGAGCCTCCACCCATTTGGTGAAGTAATCAGTTACCACTAGGATGTATGAATGCTTCTTAGAGGATGCAGGATTGATTTCTCCTATGGCATCCACTGCCCATCCTCTGAAGGGCCAAGGTTTAATAATGTACTTAAGTTCTGAAGCTGGTGCCCAGCTAATAGGCCCAAACTTTTGACATCTTTTGCAACCTTTAGCATAGTCTATACAATCCTTTCTCATAGTAGGCCAATAGAAACCATGTTCATGCAACAGCCAGATTGGTGTGTGTTGTCACCAACTTGTCCACCACCCATGGAAAACGAAGGTTGGTGATGTCCTGACGCCTGGTGCCAGCCTGGCTCCACACCCGCTGCCATTTCACCACTTCTCCTAAGGTTCCCATGATCACCCTCTCTATGGCTCCAGGGTATTGCCCTTGTTTGGTGTGCATGAGAGGAAGTTTGTGGATCGCCTGAAATAGGTATATCTCTAGTTTCAGGGTGGGAGAAATGTACCCTCGGAGGGTAACCTAGTGGAGGAACATCTGGCTCTATACCAGAATTTCCCCTTGCTCTATTCAATGGGACCTCTTCTAAGGCCTTAACTAGTTTCTCATTTAACTGATAGTGTTTTTCGACTAGTGGTTCTAGACGAGTAACTACTTCAGTGGCCAGAGATGTTGACATTGCCGTGAAAGTTGCACTCATAGTATCATTGATATCTACAAGTATCCTATCAATCTGCCTAGAGTTAACGTCTCTATTCTCTTCACTTATCCTTTGGAGGATGTCTGTGAAGACCCTGGTAGACTCATGGGCAAGAGTCCTGTAATTGGAGTCAAATTGTTGTCTTTGACTCTCTCTGCCCTCTAACAGTAAATTCTTTACTATTTATGTGAACTTTCCATACATTTGTTGTATAAGTCCACGACCAGTATTACTTGGAGATGAGCCTTCCCTTTGTGGGGTTTCTCCATTTGGCTCTTCATGAGTATGGTGAATTGGTTCACCATTGTTATAACGCGCCCTAATTTCTGGAGGGGTTGAATAACTTGTTTCCATGTTTTGGAAACTTGTTTCCTCCTGAGCAACTTCCTTATTCTTTTTAGAACGTGTATCCGGTATTTTCGTGAAAACAACCGTTTTTTACAGTTGGTTTTTCGAAAGTACGAAGAAGAAAGTTCACAATTTGTTTATGAATCTTCTTCTCCCACTGTGGTCGCCAAAGAACTTGTTGGTGCAAAATCAGTTGGTTGACTTTGCAAACAAATCACTGCACACCCAATAGTTTGATACTGAATGTCTCGGGAGACTTAGTCCTTGGGGGTTACCGGTTTTAATTAGATAAAACCTTGCTAACGTACTTTGTTGCAATTTAATTTAGGATTAAACCACAACGCCTAATAAATTTAGGCGAAATGCAATAGATAGGGCAAGCAATAATTAATCTATTAATTAAAGCACAACATTCCCATACATGCCACAAACTTTAAGAAAGAATTTTACAACACATAGGGGGATAAGCCAGGCTGGACAACTAAAGGGAAGACACAAAGGCTGTTACCTCCATGGTTCCTTGCTTCAATCGGAGAGTTACAGAACCCGTCGCCAGAACATGTTCTACGTCTAAGGAACTAAACTATAACCCCATAAGGGGGTTGTCTAGGCTAGAGCTAGGCTACGCTAAGAAAAGAGTAATTGCAAGTTGTTTATGTGTTTTGTGTGTCTTTGTGCTTGATGATCGTTCCTCTATTTATAGAGAAACGTATTGTGTAACTTCCGTGCTTACTTGGAGGGAAAACATTTGAATCGTCTTTGATTCAAATCTCAACCGTCTTGTGGCGCTGAATAACCGTAGCCTTGCACGTTCTTCCTTATGTGGATCCATCTAATGATTGCTCTTTAACCACTTGTACGATTATCCTTCTTGACTTTCATCTCCTGATGGTCCTCTCATATTGACTTTGACTTATGTTGACTTCGTCCAATGGGCTTTATGCTCTTGTTGGGCATTCATATTAAGACAAAATTAAACCTTTTGAGGTCCAATACGATGTACCATAATAAATGCTACTATACATCTAAAAATGGTGGTAACAAGGTGTCAGATGAGTAAACCCATTTTGTTTCTCATTTTGGCCAAATATCACTCAATTAATTGTACACAAAACCCAAAATATATTTATTTTAGAAAATAACTTAACCATGATCATTTCGGAAAAATTTAGGACGCAATTAAGCTAATAAACATAGTTAGTAATTATTAAAACAAGATTAAAATTCGGGGTATTACACCACGACATTTGCAATCCAATATGCTGCTCTATTAGTTTCTCTGAAATATGCTTGATTTCCCAGTTGTCCAAATAACTGAGCAAAAGTTGAATGTCCATGATGATGTTAGCAATCTGCCAAGGAGTTCTCTAGAGAAGTTGAACAGAGCAAAAGTTGAATATAAGAACATAATTAGGTTTAGAACATATGTAACATTTTTTAGAACAGTATACTTAATATTTTTTAGAGAACATACAACACTTTTTAGAATAATTAAAAATTGGGCTCTTAAATTGGGTTTTATTTTCAAATAGGTTGTAAGACACGTTTTTGGGCTTAGATTGGTTTTGACAAGGTTTTTGATTGCTCTTCTTTATTCTGGACCAATTAGGTTCACAGAATATCTCATCATTGGGTGTTGCAACTGGGAAATAGATTTATGTGTCTATAGAAGCCACCATTTTGATTAAGGTTAGAGAACCGAAAGTCAAAGTATTTAATGTCGGGACAAAGAACGATTATAAATGCTCTACAATCTAGCATCGAATCATCGATCTATATTATAGCCAGTACTTATTAGACAGAGTTAATTTACAAGGCCATACCTACAAGCAATTCAGTCTGCAAAATGAAGTATTAGCAATACGTAAATGTAAAGTAATAATTTGCAAGAAATTATTTTTATCCTGTAAGAAGAAAAGGCGAGGATGCAAGCAATACGTTCTGGGGCGGTTCTTGGCTCATGCAATTAGGACAACGGAGCAGGCCAGGGCCCCAAATAACTGGGGCCCCGAACTGTATTTCAATTAATTGCTTGAAGGAAAGACAACATAAAGGCATTTGGATCGATCAGTGGTAAAGTTGGATGGAAAGGAGCAAGTAGAACATGGGTTCATGTCTTGATAACAACATAATTCGTTGAAGTTTTGTTATTTCAACTTTTGGAAAAGTCCCCAATTTTCTCTCACAAGTACCACACGTCTTCAATTGATCCAAATCTCTCTCCTCCAAGATCTCTCTCATTAATGGCTACTCATCCTCCCATATTTTGGAAGATATTGATGTAGAATGTAGTTCCTGTGAGAGGAACAACCAAGATCGCGAAAAGGAAATCAGTCGCATCTCGGTATGTTCTTGGTTTATGTGTTGATTTTAATTGGTGTAGAAGGGTAAATTTTAGTAATTACTTGATTTGGTAAAATTTCAAGGTTGGGAACACCTCTTTGAAAATTGCTATGGCCAATGTCTAGTTCCCAAACTTATGGACGAATTTTGTGATAACTTTTCAATTGATGAAGAAGGGAATTGTTCTACTCTTGTTAGAGGAACCCAAATTGATTTTAATGCTGAATTTTTGGGAAATCTATTTGGTGTTCCTGTGACGGGAACCGATGTTTACTTCAAGAAACAACGAGGTTCTTACCCCTTTTTTGATATCTCTTTTGATGAACATATTGTGAAATATGGTGGTAAACGAGGTACTACTTTTCTTGATCACAATCTCCTTTCCCCTTACCACAAAATACTTTTCCACATTCTCAAGAAAGCCATTTTGCCTCGCCTTTCTAAACGTGCTCAAATTAGCATGTTAGATTTGATTTACATTCATTGCCTAGCTTCCCATAAACCAATCAATTTTCCATCTTTAATGATTCAACACATGAGTCATTGTATTGAAAACGGGTTTATTGTTGGCTATGGAGCTCTTGTTACGAAAATTTTAATTAAGTTCAATGTGAAGCTTAATGGAGTTCCTAATATTGGTTTGACAACGGGAAATTTGCTAAATGTTAGGGCCTTGAATAATTTAAATGTGTGTCTTCTTGATGGTGATGTGGTTAAAGGAAGAGGAAATGTGGATGATGATGAGGAAGAAGATGAATGTGATGGAGAAGAGGATGATGACACCAAAATTGAAATCGAAAAAGAAAAAGAAAAGAAAAATGAAAAACTAGAAACAGAAAAACAACGAGAAGACAGAGAAAAGGCAAAAGGAAAGAAAGTGGTTGGCATGGAAGAATTGGAGAAGGAGAAACCGGCTTTGAGAGCTTCTCGAACTAGTCAACGAGTTCGAAACATGAAGGTGTTAAATTCTCCTTCTTTTGTGCTTGATGAAAATGATAGTATTGATGATGATGAAGTTAGGGTGATTGCCAAAGAGGCCTATGAGGCTTGCATTCCTCCATCAAGGGAACAATCCCCTGTTCCCATGGACACCACTCCACCTAAAATTGCATCTCCACCTACTCCTAAACCACAAAACACCCCAATTCCTCCTCCTTCCAAACAGACTACATCTCCTGTTCCTAAGGGAAAGAAACCTGCAACTGTTCCCATCTCAAAGGAACAAACTGTTGTTCCTGATCCTAAGGAACACCCTGCCGAAACCAACCCACATAACACCTCCCCTTCTTCATCCCAAAACCCTACTATTGGTGCTGCTTATACCTTTGCTCATGCACAAAGGTTAGATTACTTGTTTACATTGGTTATGGGTCACTCGGAAGCAATGATGGAATTCGCTAATGAAGCAAAGGGAGTGAATGGGCTAGTACAAGGGTTGACGGAGAAGGTTGCCAAAGTTTTAGCAGGTCAAAATATGATTATGGAGCAACTTGGAGATAT
This sequence comes from Beta corolliflora, assembly GCA_947648045.1. Classification (NCBI taxonomy): domain Eukaryota; kingdom Viridiplantae; phylum Streptophyta; class Magnoliopsida; order Caryophyllales; family Amaranthaceae; genus Beta; species Beta corolliflora. The sequence goes on from CANSZD010001020.1 coordinate 116,581, forward strand.
GACCACGACCCTCCAAAAGATGGACAAGAATTTGATGAATTTGGAGGATATTGCGTTCAAGCTTGCTAAGACCGTCGAAAGCAACCATAAGGAAGTGATGGTCAAGTTAGATGATGTGGTGGAAGAAGTAGTCGAACAACCCTCCTCTCCTAAGCCTTAAACACTCTTCTTCGTTTTCTTATTATGGGACCAATTTTTTTGTGTATTTTCTTTCCTTCCTTCGCATGCTACAATGGAACAATGTTAATTTGGTAATTCTAAGTTGAATCTTTTTGCATGTGTGCGTCTCTTGAATGGCTAATATTCTTAGATTGCGGTTTTTGAGAGTTGAATGCTTTATTCGCTTGTACTAACCAGATTGTTTCTAACAAAGTTTGGTGGTGTGATGTGTTTTGATAGATAAATTTCATCTTTTCGAAATCGCGGGATAATGTTTTTGAAGATGCCAAAGGGGGAAAGAGAAAGGCAATAAGAGTAATATTTTTTTTAAGTTTATTTAAAATCATGTTTTCTCTTAGTTAACAAAATAAAATAAAAATAAAAAGTCTATTAGAATTTAACGTAGTTTATGTGACCTATTTACATTAAATATTATATTGTATATGCCTTTTGTTGCCATCTTCAAAAAGGAGGAAATTGTTGACCCTTGAGTTTTGAAGATGACTTAACCACAAAAGACATATTGTATTTTATTTATGATGTTGCTAGGTAATTCATTCTCGAGCAAAGAGAATACTTGATCGAAGATTATAATGGAGAATTAATCAAAGATCGAAGTGAAGATGTTCGAATGATGAAGTATCAAGCTTGGAGTGAAGATTAGAATACATTAGGATGTATTTAATATCTTCTTGTTAAGGTTGAGTGAATGCTCAATTTAGTTTGCGTTGAATTCTCAAACGGAACTTGGTTCTGTTCCCATGAAAGGAAACAGAACGGCACGATTAGGAACAAGGTTAAGGAACAGACTTAGAAACAACTTCGGGAACCTCTAATACTTCCTAAGTGGTGCGCCTAACATTATTTGTGCGCCCAACTGGTTAGTTAGGAGTCCTAGGTTAGTTTTGACTAGATCCACTATTTTAGGGAGTTTGTTATTAGTTTGTTAGGAAAAGATTTAAAATGATTTTCTGTTTTAATTAGGATAATATCAAACCTTTTTAAATCTTATCTTTTATATTTTAATTAAACCAAAAGATTTTGTTTTCAAAATCAAATATAATTTTCGGTTATAAAAAGATTTTCTTTTTAAATACAAATATGGTTTTTCGGTTTTAATTAATTTATTTAAAAAGATATTTTCCTAAAAAACTATTTAAAGTAAATATTTTAATTACTCCCCAAGAAATTAGATATCACACCTAATCACTACTGCTACACGTTTGTAGTTAGTGGTTAGTGGGCTTAATTAATTTCTTCTTAAGTCTAAATTAATTTAATTAGATTAATTATTCCCCAAGCATTTACAATCACGTAATGTTTACTGCTTCTTATTTTTAAGCTAAGTAGTGGGGTGAGTGGGTTAATTATTTCTCAAGAAATATTTTATAAAAACGAATTAATTAATTAAGTTATGGACATCATGGGATAATGGACTTAATCATTGGGTAGTTTATGTCTTGCCTAAGTACTCTATAAATAGGCGCCTAAACCTTAGATTATTTTGTGTCTGACTTAGCTAAATATTCTTAGTTGTCTTAAGAGTCAGTGTCGTTCCTAAGAGAATTCATACTTACTTTATTCGAGTTATTACTCTTCCATTGTCTTACAAATTGTATTTTTGGGTAAGGGTTTGAGTGAACTCTTGTAAGTGTGAGAAGCTTTGAGTGAAGCGTGAGAAAGAGAAAGAGAAAGTAACTTCGAGGGAAGTTCGAGAGGAACGACAGTTGTTGGAACTGTTGTTGGGAACTTGAGTTTAGGAACTCAAGTTGTGGCTCGAGAGAAAAGTAATAGGTTTGTAAACAGAGTCGTTTGGCCTATTATAGTGGAAAGTTTGAGTTAAAATCTCTTGTGGTCGAGGTTGTTTCTTCCTATTGGGCCTAGGAAGTTTTTCCTCGCTAAAATCTCTCGTGTTCCCATTGTGTGTTCCTTAGTTAACTTTTAATTCCGCAAAAAGTATAACATATTCTCTCACTATAATTTACCCCCCCCCCCTCTTATAGTGCTCATATTATACAACATGTATTTGTATTACCTAAGAAAGTGCTTAGTGAAATCAGTAAAATATGCATTGCCTTCTTGTGGAGTGGTCAGTACTTTACTCAGAAGCCAAGAGAAATTGCATAGGATCAAGTATGCACACCTAAGTCTGTGGGAGGACTTGGGTTTAGAGATGTTATTACTTGGAATATAGCCAGCCTTGGAAAATATGTCTGGGCAGTTGCAAAGAAACAAGATAGTGTATGGCTTAGATGGGTGAATGGAGTTTATATCAAAGAAACTGACTGATGGAGCCGACCTCAGGGGGAAGCTGGTATTGGAAAAAGCTATGCCAGGTTAAGGAACAACTGAAACAAGTATTTACACAGGCTGAGTTTGTTAGTATGGATCAATACTCAATAAAGGTTGTATATGATAGATTGACAGAAGATCATACAAGGGTATATTGGGATATTGTGGTATGGAATAGAATGAATCTACCTAAACATAGATTCATTCTATGGCTAACTGTTCAAGAAAAACTCTAGACTTGCTCAGATTGGTATTAGTACTAGTGACTTGTGCTTGTTGTGTACTAGCAATAGAGAGACACATCAACACTTATTCTTTCAATGCCATCTAAGTGCTGCCTGTCTTATTAACATCAAAGCTTGGCTCACCTGTAATGCAATCACTGGAGATTTGGTTCAACTTATTCGATGGATCCAGACTAGCAGGAGATCAAAGTTTCATAAATAAGTCTTGCTTTGGCGAGGAGTCTTCGCTCTAGTATACATGATTTGGTATTGTAGAAATCAGGTGTATTAACAACAACGTACACCCAGTATTAGTACAGTCTGTAAACAGGTGAAGAGTCTTGTAAAGATGAGAGTAACTGCTGTCATTCCTCAAAGAATATCTAGGAAGGATTTTAATTGGTTTTATAGTTTGTAAGTAAAGCTACAAATGTATATGGTGCTTGTTTAAGCTTGGTCCTAATCTAATGGTTGAGGGAGTCCAACCTAGTTGGTTGGCTTCCCATTAGATTAGTTTAGGTTGTAAATTGGAGTTTTATCAATACAATTACTTACTTGCGTAGCAAAAAAAAGAAATTCGTTTATCCTAAAAATAGGTGTAAACACATAAATTTGTCACACGTTTTAGCATCTACTGATGAAATATACCTTGTCTTAATTGGTCCAGACAAAAAAGGAGCAATTGAAAGCCTTGTCCAAACCAATTTTGGGCTACAAAATATGTCTTAAAACTCATGAAAAGAAACCCAATTAATTAATCTTGATAATCAATTGAATTATAATTTATTAATCATCTATTAAATTTATTCTAGAGCTAGTTGGTTGCACGAAATGTAGGACTTTGAGCCGGGCACAAGCCCTTGCACGCCGCGTAAAAGAAGGAAGAACACGAAATTAGGAAAATGTTAAGAAGGCAACAGTGACGCATTGTCTGCCGTGGAGCCAGCCTGCGCGCACAGCGCAACTCCTTGTTTTTTGCTGCGGCGTAATTTCTAAAACCCTAACTTCTTGTTTTGCTATAAATACCCCTTTACTTTCCACGATTTTCACGACGGTTTTCATTCAAAAAATACTAAAACACTCTCATAACATCAAATACGTCTCTCTACTTCTACTCTCATACTCCTAGTTTTATTTGTTTACCCACTTTCCTTTTTGGGTTGTCCCTTATTAGTTTACCCACTTCTTTTTTTCTATTTTTGGAATGATCCCACCAATTATATATTATTATCTTTACCTTCTCACTCTACTTCTTGGCCCACAACATTAACTTCAATACAATATGCCAATAAATTAATATTTTATCTTTCCTTATATGACCCACATACCTACTTCTCCTAAAACTCTATGCCCAACGAAGTGGGTAAACTAATAGAAATCGGAGGGAGTATTTCTCAAACATTTAGAAACACAGATTTCTGCCAAATTAAGCATTCAACTACTTGTACAAGGCTACTATTGCTTCTTTAAGAGATGGTTTACTTAAGAAATTGCAATCATCAGTTGAAGCATATATTCAATTTTTAATAAAATAATGTTGACGCTCACGGGTTCTGAAAGTAGTAGTCAATTATTAGGTTCATGAAGAAGTGGCGTTAAATCTGGTTTGGCCCCATTACTGACCCTTGATGCATCTAGAGTTGTGCTTTAGACTGGTATTTGTTGTGCTTTAGACTGGTATCTTGAGGGGGTGAGTCTCTTGATTTTACCACAGGTTTTCTAAAAGATATTTTAAGTGGAAAGGCAACAATCAATGCTTTGCTTAAAAGTCATAGTCAGAGTGGAATTAAGAATGATATTGTGCCTCTAAAGAAGCTTATTTTAGGCGGTAGGGCTGATCCTGAGGATTTTTGGGTCCAGGGGCAAAATGGAAAAAATGAGCCCCTAATGCGTAGATTTTTAGGAATATGTATTAAAATGTTTTCATATTTAACCAAATATTAAGCATATATATACAAATGCTTACATAAAATATTTTCTTCGAGCATCTTTGATGCAAAATGACCAAAGTTGCAATGTCAAGTAAATTTATTACATTTATTTTCTATAAAACTCTTACTAAATAAAAACCAATAATTTTCATAGTGCCGCAAAAGTTGATAAAATACAAATAATGTTGAGAAAATAAGAAACTATTTTTTTAAAAAAAAAAACAAGTTCCCAATAAAAGAAAAACAATAGCAACTTCTATGAGATATCATTCATACTTTCATTGGATAAATTAAACAAAATATTGGCTATTATTGACTTGATTGTTTAATAGTTTGGGTAATATATAGAATTGCCCATATGCTTTTTTGTAACATCAAGTAGCTAGTATTTAGCGCCCAAGGATTATACATCCACTTTTTTTTTCAGAATTACTACCACAATATATACTTTGACATATATATAAGCAATTATACTATCAAGTATCTCAACAAATACATTTATTTTGGATTATATAGGGCCCAAGTCTACTATTAAACAATATTATCAGGATCGAGATCCTACTTTAGATCGTAGGTTGGTAGGATCGGATCGGTGGGATCGGATCATAGGATCTTAAGATACTACAATTCTGTAAAATAGAGATAATTATGCTAGAATATGGTGAGAACCTCATGTTAAATGTTTACACATATTAATAATGACTTATTTCATTAGCAAATGGTGATAATTTTTCAATACTATAAGATTGAAGTAACATGCAACCAAAATCTTATAGGAGAAATATAATATGTGAAATTACTTTGTGATTTTTTTATGATAGGATCATATTATAGAGTTGTAGGATCGTAGAATCGTATTAAGATTCTACCATGTGATTTTTTGTGGTTGGGTAGGATCGAAAGATCCAACATAGGATTGAGATCGGTGAGGTCCTTCCGGATCGTAAAATCGTAGGATTGTAAGATCCGAATCGTGATTTTAACAACAATTAAAATTAAATACTTAGCAATAAATAATTCAATGCGAATTATAAATTTTACAAGAATTTTTTTTGTAATTAAATGTTACCTATACGATTTTCAATATGATTGCGCTCTAAAAGTCAACCATCTTTTGATTTTATTGATATACCTATAACAATTGTAAATTTGTGACAAATTTGAGAAATAAAGGAGTGAGAGTAAATAGTTTTCACATGAAATGTGAGATACGGAAAAATAAAAACATACTTTATTCTCCTCCAATCAATTTTAGAAGAAGAACAAAAAGAAAAAACTAACCTTTCAACAAATATAATCAGTTTTGTGTGATGGTGGCTAGAGAGATAGAGAAATAAATGAGTGGAGGATATGGAAGGACCTATATTAAAGGGATTTGATTGGGAGTTTGGAATGTTAATTCGAATTGATTTAATTTTATGAAGTTACTCTTTTGGGAAGTTGATAAGTATTTCTCGCTAATTTCTTGGTCTAAACTCTCAACTACGTTAAATTATCATTATTATTTTTATTTTTAAAGTGAAGCAAAACTTTTTCATCTATGGGCCTTGGGTGGGAGCCCCGTTTTCCCCGTCGCAGGGACGACCCTGTTTAGGCAGGCTGACATTCTAATGGGAAGAAGGGGGTTGTTTACAAAAGCCAATAGTGCTTCAACGATAGAAGAAAGATGATTTGGAGGGGTGGTGGTTTCGAGGGCTGGGGGGTATCGGTAGGTCAAGTGGAGGTTTTAGAGGCGGGGTGAATTTTCAATGGTTAAGTGGTGGTTTGGGTGGGAGGGTGGTGGTTTGAGGAGCTGGGAAGTTTCGAGTGGGTCAAGTGGTGGTTTCCGGTGGGAGGGTGGTGGTTTTCGGGGATGGGTGGGGTTTCAGAGTGAGAGGGGAGAGAGATGATGAGGCTTTTTTATATAAAAAAAAACTAATATATTTTGTTTTAAATTATCAAACACCATTAGTCATTTTGTCAGTTTTAGTGATAACATACAAGTTTAGGGTTATCCGGAATAGGAGTAAAAATGCCAGGGTCATTTGGAAATACGGCTTAATAGTGGGATTATATGATATAATTTTTTTTAATGGAGATATTTCTACTTTTTTTAGGAGTGCATAACGCATACGGTTCTTCACCATATACCCCAGACAAACTTTTTAATCACCATATACCTCTTTATAATTCACCATATACCCCTCAATTTTTTTGAAAATACATCAGAATGCCCTTGACTAACGGCGGTTAACTCCGTTAGTCATTAATCCCTAATGAGCTGCTAATCCCTAATTAACCTCTAACTAGACCTATTTGACCATTTTATCCCTCTTCCTCTATAACTTTCCTCCCCCCTCTTTCCACCACAACCCCGCTGCTTTCACCACCTGCGCACCACGACTACCTGCACGAAAATCCAAAAAAGCTAGGAACTAACGACTTCACTTCTTTCTCAATGATCCTTGCTACAATGTTATCTTCTTAACCAAAAAAATACAACCAATTTGTAGCATTCTTGTCAACTAAGCACAAAATTTCCACTATATCATTCAAAACTCTAAACTCAAAAAATCAGGAGACTCGACAAAAAACTTTGAAATATCGAGAAACTAAATTAAACCCTAACCTATATTGTTTATCTTAAAGATGAACTGAAATTTCATCATCAAAGGCAACGTAGGTGGTAAGAATCTAGACACATGAAATTGAGTTTTATTTGTTTGAAGCAATTTCACGAGCGAGAAAAGGGCGTACTCAGACAAGCACTCAAACTTTTGATGTGGTTGTGCTTGATTTTGAGGGTTTAGTAGACGGTTGAAAAGTTTGAACTATGCGCCATTGTGAAATTGTTTTTACTGGAAGAAGATGAGATAGGGTGGGGGTGGGGAGTTGCAGCACCCACCCAGCGCGTGGTTCTTCAACCATCCGTGTGACGGAAGATACAATGAAATCTCGGTGCTAATGAAGTCCATCACCATGGTTAGGGTGTGTTTGGTTTAATAATGGAGAAAAGAAGGGAGGAAAAAGGGGTGGAGATTCATGCATTTTTTATTGAGCGATGGGTTTGTGCTTGATTTAACTAGATGAAGCAGCAGTCATACTTGTGATGTAAAATTTCTGGGTTTGTTTAAGGAATTGAAAGAGATGGGAGAAATTCACGAGGTGGTGGAAGTGGCGGAGTTGTGGTGGTTGGTGCAGGTACAGGGGGAGGAGAGGGGTGGCCAGTGATGGTGGCCGGAGGCGGAGGGGACTGAGTGGAGGGAGAAATAGGGAGGAGAAAAGTTATAAAGCTATTTGAAGTATGAGTATTTGATTTTTACATTGTATGCTGCTGAAGCCTTTTGAGTTTGGCATTTTTTAAGTAAGTTGTTTTATTTTTGTAGTATTATCCAACACTCAACCGGTCAAGATGTTGTATGAAAAGCATATGTACAGGTACCTATACATAATTTCCTTATTTAGAATTATTCATTTTGGTAAATGAATGTTGATGTCGATTATATCAAGAGGATTTGGCTTATGTATTTCTTTTGCTCCATCTATTTGCAGAGTGTTTTCTACAGATGAAGAATCCAAATTCAATTAGACCTACACAGTATCCTTCTTTATGAGTTGATCCTATACCATTGTGTTTGATTTGTTGACTTACGCGGGATTGTGCTTCTGATATGATTTCATCGGGTCTCTATGCACTTGATTTCTCTTAACTTGTACATAGATGCCCATTTTGTAAAACCTCAAATTATGCCAGTAATTTTGAGGTATATTTCTATTCATGCTCATCTAGCATTATAGCAGAATATACCATGTCTCTCAACGAGTCCTATGCACCTGATGTATTCTGTTTTAGAATTGAGAAGAATGTTTATGCTTGATTGATATGGTTGCATTGCAGATCATATTCGTGTTGGATTATTGGTAGTTGCTACATAAAGATAGGCGTTCCATTCTGGATTGAATTTATAAGTAAATTATATCAAAAAAGCTAGCTTCTTTTTAATCACTTTTTCCTACTCTAGTGATCAATAAAGCTTTGTAAGTGGATTCTGTTTTCTTTATTTCCTGCTTTTATGTTCCTTACCACGACGAGGACTGTGTTAGATAGTGTATATGTGTTGTATGTTGCAGTTTAGGATAGTTAAGAATGAAGTATTCGTGGACATTATCACATAAAAGATACTGTATTTATGCTTACTATGTTAGACTAATGAAGAAATATGTGTTAAGGATTTAGCATCTGCTGTTATGAATTAATTTGCTAAGGTAGTTATAAACTTATAATGTGTATATTTTCTGCTGCAGTTCACTTGCAGTTACATCCTGATGGTGATCATGTGAATATGGAGCTTGAGGCAGAGGAGAGACAAAAAAGTCAGACTTGAAGGTTTAGAGATTAACTATCATAATAATTAGATATGCTTTTTCTTTCTCTTAGTCATTTTTAAATCTAATAGTGCCTTGTATGATAATTTGAGTGTGTTTAATTTTGATGAAGTGGTAGATTTTCAGATGTATGGTATCTAGTACTAGTTTTTAGTTGATTACTTTATTTAGCAATGGGTATGAAATTGTTTGAGTAGTGACACGCGGGAAGTTATTGATTGGAATTAGCTTATTTATTATCATGTTTGTGATGCTGTTTTCATGAGAATTTAGGCAGGTATTGTAAGTTTGTAACCAGCGTGAATTTTTTTTTTAAAAAAAAATATGTCAAGTGCTCCGGTTGATAGGAAAAAACCGGAGCACTTGATTCACAAGTGCTCCGGTTTTCTCTAATCAACCGGAGCACTTGACATACTTTGAGCATATAAAAATCACAAGTGCTCCAGGTTTTTAATACAACCTGAGGTTTTCCAGCCACTTGAGCACTTGAGAAATGCTCAAGTGCTCGTATGGCGTTTGCTACGGGTGAAATACGGAGCACTTGTACGGTTTTTAACCGGAGCACTTGATGTTTTTTCCACTAGTGTGAAGGAAGAGGGAGAAAATGGTCAATCAGGTTTAATTTGAGGCTAATTAGGGATTAGCAGCTCATTAGGGATTAATGCCTAATAAAGTTGAGCTCTGTGAGTCATTAAACATATTCGGATATATTTCCAAAAAAATTGAGTAGTATACGGTGAATTCTGAAAAATATGGAGATATATGGTAAGGATAGGAGTTAGCTCAAGTGGATAGAAACTCCCTCACTTGGGGGTGTTCGATCTCTGACCCCAAAGATTATGCTTAGGGTGTGCTTTTATAGCATGCTATTTATGCTATCCTTTAAAGTTGGTGTTGGTATTAAGCTATGCGCTAAGAAATTTCAGAGAATTGACGACTTTATCTCCTAATAAAAAAAAAATGGAGATATATGGTGAATAAAAGAACTTATGAGGTATATGGTGAAAACCGTAATAAAAAAAACGAGGGATAAAACACGGACTGCATCAGCGTTGATAAGAGGCGCGGTCAGAAGTTTAGACGTCGTCTGAACAAAAAGAAACAAAACAAGTAGGTAGAGAAAGCACACCAAACCAAAAACCATCTATATGGAAGAAGAAGCAACCTCCCTCTTGCTAACGAAATTCCGTTGACTTTCCACTCTATACATATCTCTTCCATTCCCTTTCCCAGCAAATCTAATCAAACAGCAAAAAAAGATGCATCATCGAGATTCATCTCAAGAAACCCCATTACGCGGGAATCATAATAATTCAAGAGAAAACATGATTCACCCAGTTGATATTGAAGGAAGACCACCTCCACCTCCACCTCCAATGGGATTTCACCAAGTTAAACATTTTAAAAAATGGTTTCCTTGGCTTATTCCTTTCATTGTTGTTGCTAATACCATTATGTTTATCATCTCTATGTATGTTAATAATTGCCCCAAATACTCTCTCTCCTGTTTAGCCCCTTCTTTGGGTCGCTTTGCTTTTCAACCTTTCAAGGAGAATCCTCTTCTTGGTCCCTCTGCTACTACGTAAGTTTTTTTTTTTTTTGGGGGAAGGGGAGGGTGTTTCATTCTATTGATTTATTTATTGAACTGCTGAATTCTTCTATTCATGATTCTGGTTTTTTGAGCTTTTATCACTGAGTTTCAGATAAATTTGTGATCATTTTTGATGGAGTAGTAGTTTTTGTTGGATTTGATTGTTTTGGGATACTTGGTTTTGTGGATTTGACTTTTTTTCTGCATAATATTTGGTGCATTTTCTCAGATTTCCTATCTCTTTTTGATCCTGCCCATGTTGGATTATTGATGCAAGTGAATGAAATTCTTATGTGGGGTAAAAAGTTGATTGTGCCAAGTCACTATTACCAATGAGTAGTATTCTTATTAGTAGTTGTTGAACTAAGAAATTCTTTTTGAATCAGCAAAAATGTACAAATTTTAGTTTTCCGGGTTAGCCAAGGCTTTATGTTTACTCATTTGCTCATCTGGATTGTCTCAAATGAGCAAAAGATAGTCCCAAATAAGCAAATGAGCTAAAAGATAGCCTTGGGTGCATCTAGGTAGTTATACTCAGGATTCAGGAACTTGATACTTGATAGACTTGCTGGTATAAACAGGCGTCCCAATTTTACAATCTTTTTTGATGAAGTTCTGGGCCTGCTTTGGTGCATTTTGTTATGCATCATATAGCTTCTCTTTTAACAGCATTTCAATCTCTGTTTCACTTACACTTCCGTCGTTTTTTTTCACCAGGCTTGATAAGATGGGTGCTTTATCTATAGACAAGGTGGTGCATGGCCACCAAGGATGGCGTCTGATCAGTTGTATTTGGTTACATGGAGGAGTTTTCCATTTGCTGGCCAACATGTTAGGTTTACTAGTTATCGGAATCCGGATGGAGCGAGAATTTGGTTTTGGTTTGTTTGTTCGCATTCCATCTTGTTCCACCATGTTGATTAAGATAACAAAATTTTGATGCATGATTATACCATAAAATTGCTGCATTTGTGCATTCCAAACTGTACTGCCTAGAAGTTGTCAAATGTTGACGTCACATGTATGCAGTAAGTCTGGTCGTGTTAGTACAGGGGACTAGTTCTTCTAAACCTCACTCTCTCGCCCACCAGAGCAACAGTGATGTGCTAATCAACTTCTTTTGTTGCTATTCATCATTCTTTTCAGTTCTTTTTCTGGCTTTAGATGCATGTTATTTGATTCAAATCAAGAAACACTTCAAAATCACTGTCTTCCTGTTTGTATAACTATATTAATACTTGTAACGATGCTCAATTTTGTTTTAAAACGATCAGCTGGTTGCTTAGTGTTCTCATCTTCGTTTCTTTCTTCCTCCCCCCCTCCTCTGATGAAACAGTAAGGATGGGCTTGCTGTATGTCATTGCTGGACTTGGTGGGAGTGTGATGTCTGGTCTTTTTGTGCGATCAAACATCTCTGTCGGTGCCTCAGGTGCTGTGTTCGGGTTACTAGGTGCCATGCTTTCTGAGTTGATTATTAACTGGACGATATACAGTAATAAGGTTAGACCTGAAAATTGCTCAGTTATCTAGTAATGACATATGGTGTTCAATCATGCCTTCTCATCCTACCCGTATAACATCTATTTCTGCCTCTCTAGGTGGCATCATTGCTAATGTTGATTCTCATCGCTGGAGTCAACCTGGCTGTTGGAATTCTTCCTCATGTTGATAACTTTGCTCACATCGGAGGGTTCATTTCGGGATTTTTCCTTGGCTCTGTATTTCTGATCCGACCACAGTTTGGATGGGTTAGCCAAAAATATATGTCACCTGGTCATTCTCCATACGCAAGGAGGCCTAAATACAAGATATATCAGTGTACCTTCTGGATCATCTCACTGATTATTCTGATCGTTGGGTGAGCCCTTTAAAAGACATTTCCATTTTGCTCTTTCTTATTCTGTTAGTATTTGGTAATTGCTACTTGGCTTTCTTTCCTTTAATGTCATAGATTTACTGGGAGCATATTTTAGAGAAATTAGACTGTACTCTATTTAGTATGCTGCAGATACTTTATATTAGGTTTATGTTGATTTTTGCAGGTTCATAGTTGCATTAATTATGGTTTTTAGAGGAATTGATGGAAATAAGCATTGTTCTTGGTGCCATTACTTGAGTTGTGTTCCTACATCAAGATGGAGCTGTAATTCAGAGCCTGGATCCTGTATGGTATGTGTCTTTTTAACCGCGTCTCATATGCTTCACTTCCTTTTTCTGCCCTGCTACTTCGTCTGGTCCATATAATCATTAGTGGGTAAGGTGTATATGATGAGGTGTGTGCTGTGTGTGTTTGTGTGTGTACTCCATGTCACTAATCCCGAAAGATGTGCTCCATCTTGTTGTTTTGACAGAGGTGAAGCTGAAGTTATATATATATATATATATATATATAGAGAGAGAGAGAGAGAGAGAGACAAGGTCATGTGAATGCATTTTTACATGAGAAATGATAAAAGTTGTGACTCTAATGAATAAGTGACGTGCCTCCAACCTTTTACAAAAAAATGTTGTGACTCGAAGTGAAAACTTTTGTGACACTAATGAAGATGTGATGTGACTCCAACCTTAATGTTACTTTAACGAAGAAGTGTCGTGACTCCAACCTTTAAAAAATATAAATTGATTGATTAATTTTCTTAGGAGCGGGTGGGTGTGTTGTGATTCTAATGAGGAAGTGGAGTGACTCTTAAGTACTCCTCATTTCTCACGTAAGATGTTCTCATGTGATCTTGCCTATATATATATATATATATATATATATATATATATATATATATATATATATATATATATATATATATAGGATGACATGAGAAGATTCTTAAAATGAGAAGGGTGAGAAGGATTTAAGTGCATATTTTTTGAACTAAATGTGCATATTTTAAAACTAGATGTGCAACTCTTTGTCATGTGCATTTTGTTTTTCATGAGCATATGCTTACAGTTTGAAAACTGTAATATGCACATTTAGTACAAAAAATATGTACATTCAATTTAAAAAATATGCACATAAATCCTTCTCATTTGATATCGACTCTATATACTACATACTCCCTAAATATGCACATAATGTTCGCTAATGCACATAATGTTCATATAGACACACACACATACATACTCCCTCCAACCCTCAATAGACTTTCCATTTCTAACTTTGGCACTATTCATAAGTAAGGAAAATCTTCCAAATTTTTTCCCGATATATAAGAAAAAACAGTCACGTGGGGTCTTGTTTGATTCGTCTCATTGTATACATTACGAAGATCAAACTTTTATAAGTTTTGCTAATATGTAATTAAAGATATTATTGATACAAAATGTGTCTTGGCAAACGTGAAAAGGAGAAGTGGGAAGTTTATTGGGGGATGGAGGGTGTACATGTGTATATATATATGTATTTGTTAATATGAACTTTTGCCCTAATTTGGTTTAAGCAGTGCAATTGGGAGTGATTCCCAGGGATCCCCTTAGATCCCCCCTTCTCCCGAGTGCTGCCAATACTGAACCAAAAAACCATGAGAATTGAAGTTTGGTTAGGGTCCTTCTCCTTGCCTTTTAAAATTATAAAAAATAAAATTGCAAGGAGCTCCTAGAAGCATGGCCCTTGCGTCATCTTTTATGAGAGGGAACACGACTCGATATTACTGCAATTGGAATATGAACATTAGAAATGTTTTCTTTCACCAATGAAATTAATGCTTCATATCCTGCATCTGTTTTTTTTTTTTTTTCCGGTTTGAGCCTGAAGTCCATGTAAATAACCAAGCTAGGCATAAAAGAAGACATAATTACAGTATGTATTTGATCTCACTCTGATGCATTTCATATTTTTTATTGCAGCAAAACCAACTAGGCAATCAGATGAATTTGACATGCCTGACGAATGGGAAATCGAGAACTTATAACTTGTCAAACATCACCAATTCTCAGCTGAATGGCCTGTGCAGTCAGCTGTGCAGCAAATTCAGATAGGTCCCTTGGAGAGGTGTTAAGAGGCTAGCTACTTGCATATAGAGAACAGTTATGTAAAGCTATAATCTTGTTCACAAGTGCCTTTATTTTTTTTATTTTTTTTTTCATACATCCTGATGATTTTTGTAAATTTTGCTGATTCAAATTTATATTGTTGTATCATCCAATAGATTTATGAAGAGATGGTATGGAAGTTAATAGATAAGTTAGTATTTATAGTAGGCTAGCTGTTCGATGAATCAACTATCCAGTTGACCATGATTTTGGTTATGCCATATTATGAATGCAAGCATCAGGTATGCAACAAAACTTATACCTCAGTAAATATATTTGGTCGCCACCTTTGAAATCTGACGAAAGTTCTATTTCTTTGAAGTTTCCCTTTTTTCTAGTCATGCATTTGTGAGGGAGCATGCTGCGTGTACAAATACAGGGAATGTTCAGTATGTATATTTGTGAGGGTCTGACTCCTGAGGGAGTGAGGGGTTGATGAATTAATTCTCATGGATGTCTATTGCTAGGCAACCAACTTAAAGCAAAAGTTTAAAGTTACTAATTACAGATTTACAGGTCTATTTCATGGTTTTATCTTCAACATATTTTTTCGCATAAGTATTGGGTGAGGATTGGGAAACCCACACCAGCAAACTCGTATCACGAGTCTTAGATATAGGGGTTTGAATCTCACATTTTATGTCAAAATTCAATTTATTATATCAGATTTTGGTCTTTGAATTTTAGATTTTAAACTTGGAGACTTAGATTTAAGACTTTAGGTCTCAGATTTTGGACCTCGAGTCTCAAATTTTCCGTTTTGCGTCTTAGATGTATTAAATTTTTATCTCAGATTTGGATTTTGGACTTCAAGCCTTAGAATTTGGACTCGAAGTCTCATATATCTAAGACTCTTTATTCAATATATGAGATTCATTGTTTAATAGCTCAGATTCACAAAGAAAGTAAAAAAAAATGAAAAAATTTACAGGTTTAATCCCAATTATGAGCCTCCTTTCCATATTAATCCCAATTTTGGGATAATGGAATAATTTAAACCATGGGGTAACCCTTGCCATTTTACTCCACTATGACGGGTGATATGTTAAACATGTTATCATTTTTCTAAGACCTCACACATTCCCCTGAAAACATATTTACATAATAATAAAGTTACTTCATTAACTGATTTTGTCAAGAAAAATAAGAGATTGTGATAGGGAGATTTGTTGTGGCCCTTTGTAGAGTACGCCATAATCCTACAAAACAAGGTTAAACTACCCCGGGGTTGTTCCGGGATCGCCTCTCCAACGCTCAAGTCAATAGATGATTGAGGTAGAGAAAGAAAGAAATAATGTAGAGAGAGAAGCTCTAGTTTCTAGGTGAAATATTCAATACCGTCTTTATGATGGGACTGTTCCCCCTTTATTCTAGTCAATAACCCATGATGATAGAGGGGGGAAAAGACTATTTTACCCCTGTAATATGAGTTGTTGCCTGCTTGTTGACAAGGTGGGCTTTTCCAAAGAATCGGGCCAGTTCAGTGATTGACCCAAACAATTTGCCCCACGCCAAAGAGGGGGATTGTTAGGCTCAGGTCTGATGAGCCACGACTTTGGCGGAATTCTTTTGAACTCGCGCCTGGAGACCTCCGAGGGAGTTCTCCTACTGACTAGGGCATTAAGGAGTACCGTAACACCGCCGAGCGTCGTGTTGACCGACTGGGTGCTAAGGAGGCACTTAGTGGAATTTGGCCAAGTTTAGGATGCCACTCGGCCAAGGGTTGTTGAGCCCTAAGCTGACTGAGTGGGAAGGACGCCACTCGACCAAGGGCTAATGAGCCCCATGCTGACCAAGTGGGTGGGACACCAATCGACCAAGGGCCAATGGGCCCCTTGCTGACTGAGTGGGTGGGACGCCACTCGGCCAAGGGCTAATGGGCCGGTGGGTGCCATGGAGGTACTTAGCCAAATTTTGGCTAAGTACGGGACTAGGGGTGCTAACGAGTCAGGGCGGCTCGCAAACTATTTGGATTTGGCTTGGTTGAAAGCTGGGTCAAAGCTCGGCTCGGAGGGGCCCATTGAGCCTGAGCCTAATGGAGTTCGGCTCGAAATCTCGCAAACACGTTCAATAAAATTTAGATTACTATTTTATATTTTTAATTTGTAATCCAACTTGGACCTCTACTCCACTAGGCACTAAAGTCCCACATTGGTTAAGAAAACAAGCACCAACCTTAGTGCACCAACCATGTTTTCGATTTTAATTTTAGTAAATCCGGTTTTAAAGCTGGTGATTTAAAAAGTTGTCAGATTTTAAAAAACTAGTGTTTTACTGATTTTTTTCGAAGCCTATTTGTTATATCTTCGAGTTTCTTTTCGGTTCTGTGAATTAAATTAGTTTCATGAAAGGTTTAGTGACTATTTTTTTTTAAAAAAAACAATTAATTTATTCTGTGTTGTTAGTGAATATTTTAATATAAGTTAAGTTGTGGAAGTTATTAATTTTAATAGCTTAATGATGCTAGGAGACACGTTCATAGATGGATCCCCTAAGAGTATTGAACATATGTTGGAGTTGCAACCACTGCGTTGTAAACTTCTTCACAGGCTCTACATGACGATGTGGATGTCCTTTAATATATTTTGCAGAAAGGGTCGAGATGGCTAAGATTAGCCAGACTTCTTGGGGATAAGGTCGGTCCAAGGGACGCTTACCGGGAGTATGATCATACTGATGTAGCACATTTGGTTGAGAGGACGTTCCAATGGATGCTCTAACCACCTTCAAGTAGTAGTTTGTAGCCCGTATGACTCTGAAAGATAACGGTGCTCGTTTAGTGCCAATCTTATTAAAGTAATATGAATAGACATGGGTATAAGTTGTTTCTAAGCTTCATGTTTGTATTAGTCTCATGTTTATGTTTACTTTCCCTTGTTTCCTTCTGAATATGTACTCAACTCTCTCTGACATGTATGTTTGTTGTTGTTGATCAATGTACTCTGACCCTGCGATAACTTATTTCAACCTTACGTTGTATAGTGAGCAGTATTCTTTTTCACGTATTCATGATGAGCATGCATGGGGTGGATTTGAAGCGATGCTTTGGTTTAAATAAGTAAATTAAACAGTTTTGGATAGTTGGAGATTTTCTAAATATATTTGAATATTTAGCTTTTGGCAATAGCTTCCTATTTGTAATGAGAGATTTAAAATTATATTCGAATCTATGTTTAGCTGCATTTTCAGATTTTTAATTTTTAATTAAAGTATATTTTTTAGTACTTTATTTATATTTCCAAATGTCTTGCGTTTCATCGCGGCGGTAACGCCCCTAAGTTAAAGAGTATTTGCTTCCTTTGAGTTGACTTTATTTAGATTGTGTGTCGTCTTTTATCCTTTTAACATATGAGAGATTTGAGTGCACATAACTATAGTGAGGTCTGTCAAGTTTGGTTAAATATAGCTTCGGGGAGATGGTTTATGGTATGATTGGAGAGTCGATTGGGTTACATGATATGTTATGCGGCTTTGTTCGAGATTGTTTCGATGATTGGTTTGTGTAGTGATTATATCTCTTGTATTTTCAGTTGAGTGTTTGGCCCTATTGTAGTCTTGTATTGTAGGTTGTCTGACTTTTCCCATGTCTATTGTTTTATTGCTTGGGGACAAGCAATAATGGTTTAGCTTGGGAAGTTTGATGAGTCATATTTTTATATAGTTTTTAGGTGCATTTAGTTTGCATTTTAGAGCATTTAGATTCATATATAGGTTCATATTGCATTATTTTCTTAAGTTATGCTATTCTACTCCTATTTGGTATGTTTTCGTGCTTTTGATGAATTTCAGGCAATAAGAACGTATTTGGAGTATAATTAGCTAAGCGTGAGCATTTGGAAGAAGATGCATTGCATAAGGATCGTCATGGATATCTTATAGTACGAGTTTGAGCGAAAGCAAAACGAAAATTTATTAGAAGAAATATGGAAAAGGAGTCACTTCTACTCTTTTGACCATATCTTTCGATGTATTTATGGGAATTGAATAATTCCAACGGATTTGGAAACTAGACTTGAAGATCTTTCCAACGATGGTGGCATTCCCCGAGGAGATTCTAGTCAAGGAGTTATGCCTTTCGGGAGTTCGGATTTCATTTTTCGGAATTTGCTACCGTATGCGCGGATCACTAAGTTCGCCTACTTAATGAATATATTTTGACTTTCCTTATCTTGTAAATTACTTTCCTAGTCATATGAGGTTACTTAGTATTAGATATATGAGGAATCATTTGTAAAGGAAAGCTCTCTCCTCTCACTCTCTCATTATTTTCATACTTAGTTTTAGTTTTATTTTTAGTTTTCTTCTTGTTTTTCTCTCTAGCTTTTTAGTTGCAAACCCTAGTTATTCTATTAGTTCATTTTCATGAGTTGTATTATTTTATTCTCTTTCTTCCATTGATTTCTTTAATTATGATTTCCGTTGTAGTTTTAGATTTTATTCTTTATTTCATGATTGAGTAGTCTTATTTCTAGGGTTTAGGAATCCATGTTTATATGCTATGAATCTTGATTGATGTTATTGATGGTTTGATTAGCCATTAATATTTCTAATTGATTAGTGTTTTTATTGTTAATCCTGCAACCTGATTAATTGTCTGATTAAATCTTGCTAATAACAAGTCATAGATCGAGAGATAGTGCTCTTAGAGGCTTACCTACAATTAGCAAATCTGATTATGTTAGTGACTTGAGAGTGTTAAGAACTTAAGACCCCACTGTAGGATTAACCTGTGCTCTAGATATCTTCTTAATTGAACTACCAATGGTATTTTAATAGATTATAAGTATGAACATGGTGAACCATTGCCCCAAATCCTTTTAGTTTGATTTTCATATTTTATTAGTTTAGAACCTTAATTCCAATAATTCTGATCTTGTTTAGTTTCTCCATACCTTAGAAGTTAGATTAAAACGACCATCTCTTTGTTTATTCGACCCTACTTAACCTACTACATTGTTAGAAGGTTATCCTAGGAATTATTTTTTACGGGTGTACGACAGCCTATTAGTAAGTTCAAGCAGTATTATGTTGAGCAAGGTCTTACACGTTAATTATGGAAGTGGCACATACATGCATTACTTCCGAGCTAAGTAAGTTATAGTCCTTTGGGACAAGGCAAATTATGGGCCAAGTTAGCAGGTTTCTATTTGTTAGGAGTCCAAAGTAACTTCTAAGCTAGTCAAGAAAAAGAGTTACTAAAAGTAACCTATTTGATCGCCATACATGTTAACACTTAAAGTAAAAGAAAAATATTGCTCTTATTTGTGTTGTCTTATTGTCTAAGAATCGACTTGTTTAAAATTACTAAATCACTTAAAGAGAAAGAGAAGTTGGCATTTAAACCCGTAGGATGGATCCCCTAAGAGTATTGAACATATGGAGGAGTTGCAACCGCTGCGTTGTAAACTTCTTCACAGGCTTTACATCACGATGTGGATGTCCTTTAATATATTTTGTGTAAAGCATTGAAATGTCTAAGGTTAGCCATACTTCTTGAGGGTAAGGTTAGTCCAAGAGACACTGACTGGGGGTATGATCATACTGATGTAGCACATTTGGTTGAGAGAACGTTCCGAGGGACGCTCTAACCACCTTCAAGTAGTAGTTAGTAGCACGTATGACTCTGTAAGATAACGGTGCTCTTTTAGTGCCAATCTTATTACAGTTATATGAGTAGAAATGGGTATAAGTTGTTTCTAAGCTTCATGTTTGTATTAGTATCATGTTTATGTTTACTTTCTCTTGTTTCCTTCTGAATATGTACTCATGTCTCTCTGACATGTATGTTTGTTGTTGTTGGTCAATGTACTCTGACCCTGCGATAATCCATTTCAACCTTACGTTGTAGTATTCTTTTTCAAGTCTTCATGATGAGCACGCATGGGGTGGATTTGAAGCGATGCTTTGGTTTAAATAAGTGAATTAAACAGTTTTGGATAGTTAGAGATTTTCTAAATATATTTGAATATTTAGCTTTTGGCAATAGCTTCCTATTTGTAATGAGAGATTTAAAATTATCTTCGAATCTATGTTCCGCTGCATTTTCAGATTTTTAATTTTTAATTAAAGTATATTTTTTAGTACTTTATTTATATTTCCAAATGTCTTGCGTTTCATCGCAACGGTAACGCCTTTATGTTCCTTCAAGGTAAAGTAAATTTGCGGGTGTTATAGATCTACATTGGACAAGTCTCTAAGATATCCCTATGGTTTCTCAAATATTCAATTAGGTTTATAAGTCCTATAAATACTTGTTGACAACTTCTTTCTCTAAACGAATTTCAAAACAAAAAACTTTTACAATAAGGTAGCCAAATCCGCACTCACACCGCGTAGGCAATAAAAATATGCCTACACATAACCCTAGAGCTTCAAAAGTGAGAGAAATGACATTTTCGAACACAAACAAAAATTCCTATTATCTCAAATTTGCACTTTTCAATGGCTCCGACAAAAGGACGCGAAACCTTCCATGACCGTCGAGCTTCAAACGCCGCCGCATGAAGCCGACAACTAGAAGCTTCCCACATAGTTGGACCCCACCATCCACTTCACCTGAGTCAAGACCGTCGTCTGAGTATCGCAATTCTGAGCCTCGAGTACTGCGCCATACCGCTCTTGTAACACCCCAATAATTCTTTTCTTTTGAATATACGTATCTTATAGAACATTAAAAATACTAAAGTATTACCGCCACGTTTGAAAACGTTTCGGCTTATTCAGAATTTACAGCTGAAAATAAATAAATAAATAAAGTGCTTTAAAGCATTATTCAAAAGTCAACTAAAAAGTCTTACAAATTGAAACCAATCATGGCCTACCAAAACAAATCAAAGTGAATAATTAAAACGCTAGTGGAAAATGCCCAAATGCTGCGGTTAAAAAGCACACAAATGCTCAGTATTTGACCCGTAGCAGACGTTATACGAGCACTTGAGCATTTTACAACCATTTATTTTCTCAAATGCTCCGGTTGTGCTTAAGTTGATGAATTTTATGTGCCCAAAATACATGAAATGCTACGGTTGATACACAAATGCTCCGGATTTTAGGGACACACGCATCATTTGAGGTCCTGAAAAAATTTAAATAATTTTTTTTTGGCTATTTTATTCTAATTGATGCACAATCAATATGTAACAATAATAGATTACAAGAACTACAACATATACCAACATATGATCTTATTTTAAGAAAGGCCATGAGAGATACGTGATTTATTAGAATAAGTACTTAACAAGCAAATACGGAGGAGATATTTGCAGAGATTTGCACTACTCAAAACCTCTTAATTTGGCGTACTGTTTTTCCAGAGAATGAAAATCTTTAGAAGCTAAAAATCAGGCAGGAAACATAAAGGAGTTGAAAGCTTGAATTTTAACCTTAGAACATCCAAGAAATCCCTCCAAAAACACTGACACTAAGACTAATATTTTCCACGATACAAACATATGTATAAGCTTGCTTAAGACAAAAAAATATAGACAACTCACCTGATTTTGTGATGTCAAGCATAAAAATTTTAGCACTGTAATATATGCCTTTGATGTTGAGTGTTAGCACACTAACCTTAGAACATCCAAGAAATCCCTCCCAAAACACTGACAGACTAATATTTTCCACGATACAAACATATGTACAAGCTTGCTTAATACAAAAAAAATATAGACAACTCACCTGATTTTGTGATGTCAAGCATAAAAAATTTAGCACTGTAATATATGCCTTTGATATTGAGTGTTAGCACACTAAATTAGTACAAGCCTTCAAGGACTATAATGTAAGTAACCCTCCCACTTGGTTTATCCCACGAGAGAGATGTAAGGCTCGAGCAGCCACTCCCCTACAAATATCACACATCCTCGAATGTTAATATTCATAAATGGTAACAAGGCAATTCGAGATTCATGAAGCAAGAAAATAAAATTTCGGTGAGATGGTATCATTCTAAAGCCTAGTTCAGTTCTGACTCCATAAAAAACCATGGGTTGAATAAGATTAGACATGCTTCTCTCCCATTGCCATCAACAAAGTAACATTTGAGAGATGATGCTTGATAGTTCATATACATACCCCCGTGGACCCTGAGGAGATCTAGTTAACAAGGTACCCCGTAGTCTAATCACTAAACAAGCCGAGTTGTTCCCAAACTAGACATAATATGATAAACATTGAACGTATGAACTACCTGTTGTGCCAATGAATAGCCTGTAGTTGGCTTTTCAAATTTGTCTTTCGAGAGTCTGATAAAATAGACTGATTTTTCAGATTGCGTTTCCTAGAATCTGACCCTCCACCAAAACAATAAGGATCTATTGTAATGTACATTTACACAATAGGAAAATGTCAAAGCATTTGGCAAATGCAGAAGATTACAAGCAAATACCTGGAGACAACACAATCCTACTGAAGAAGATTCGGCTGCATCATAGACAGGAACAATGCCAATTAGCCCTTCCCTCTGCCACAGTTCTTGCTCCGCCAATTTCACACTTTAAGAAGAAACAACATTGGAAAGCAAAAATCACATCAGTAGGTTCTTCTAGCCAACCACTAACAAAGAAATAACTCTAGCATAATCTGATACAAAACTGCTCGTGCGCGGAAAATACTACACATTAATAAGATAGAAGTTGGAGATCAAATGCTCTTTGTATAAGGAAAGATAAAAAAGGAACCTTGAGAATGATATCCCAAAAGTTTTAGCATTATGAATTTCTTCTTCAAACAAGAAGGTAAAGGAGTGTGTGCAAAATAAGGATGGTTTTGACCAGGATAATGTAAAAGGAAAGAACTCTTCGACAAGTTTACTTGATAAGAAGGAAGCTCATGGTGTATCGGTTATAGAAGCCAATGGATCTCAGAATTGTCCAAGTGAGAAAGAAGGAAATATTTTAACTGATGTAAGGGTTCACAGGATGGAGGATGTTGCGACCATCCCTAACTTTGGAAATTCCAATATGGCCGAGCCTAAAAATATAAGCTCAAAGTTTTCCAGCCATCCTGATTATGTGACTTATATCCAAAGAAATAGATCTTCCCAATTTCTCAATATCTCCCGGGAAGATATGAAAAGATTGCAAAAAGGAAAAGAATTGCATTTCTATCAATCCCATTCAAGGTTGATGTCAATTCGTATCTTAGAAATAAAAAAACCATATCAGGAAGGAGGCCCCCACAGACAAGATTTGCGGGCAACAGAGGTATCAAATATGGTGACTTCAATGGAGACCGTCACCAGCTTCATTAATCAGTCGAGTCTTCAGCAGATGGATGCAGAGATGCAAGAAAATGCAGTCTATGAAACAACCCAACATAAGGTAGGTTATGCAGAAGGGCCAGTTGCAGGAGTAACGAGCAAGGGCCATGAATCATCAATGATCCCAGTGGTGTCTACAAAAAGGAAGCCATCTAGGGAAGCAAGGATGAGAGCACTAAGGATTACCAGGTCTAACATACGAAAGGCTTTGCTTAATGTTAGTTCGAGATCACTCAAAGGTCTGTATCCAGGTAAACCAAGGTCGAGGTGCTTTCAGTATGTAGCTTCAAAGTCTTGTCCCCCTTATATTGGTTATAAGCGCAAGTTAGTTGGTTCCATTCCCTTAGATGTGACTTCCTCCCCCTTTAAGAAGCATATTAGTAGTGTGGTGTCGTGTAGAATATGTTCTAGGCTTAATGTGTCGACCCATGAGATGACTTGTTGTCACTCGTCAGAATGCATGGGTTAGTTTGTTCTTTTTCTTGTGTGTACTTGTTGCCAAAAAAGAAGAAGATAAAAGTTAATATTTACTCCCTCCGTCCTAGAAAGTTCTGAACACTTGTTGGGACACATATCTTAAGGTGATAAGTTGTAGTATGGTTATCAAATGTTATTTTATTAAAAAAGTAGATGTGATAGGAGTTGGTGGGTGTTATTTTATTAGAGGAGAAAGAAAGTTAAGTAACTTTTTATTGATAAAAGGTAAAGTGTGGGTCAAAGGAGTATGAAAGAAATAATATATTAATAGTGGGACCATGTCAAAAATGGAAGTGTTCAAACTAATTTGGGACAAACATAAAAGGAAAGTGTTCAGACTATTTTGGGACGGAGGGAGTAATTGGTTAATTAAGACTCAGTGTTCAGTCAGTGTTTCTGCAGCTCTCGAGAGAAAGCCATGAGTGACAGAAAACCTAAGCGCCCTAGAGCAAACCTAGGGGGCTCGACAGAAGCCCGAGCCACCGTGCTCATCTCGTGGCCGTCGAGCCCCTCCGCTTCCCCGTTTCCTGCTGGTTTCCGATTTTCTAGTAGCCTAGGTTCGAGTCACAGCGAGGGTAGCCGCGAAGTCGCCGGTGCATTAGCCGTTGTGGACCAGGGCTGCTGGTTCCTCCGCTGCGACGGCACTAGATCTTCAGCTCCACCGCCGCCTGTTCATTTTTGTGTTTGCTTTTTTAGGTTTTTCTCTCCTCCATCTTTGTTACCCCTCATGAAGCTTTGGGGGGTAAAACCCCAGTAGGTCAGGTCAGCGCCGTATGTGTTGGTTGGGGGTGTGGTTGTGTCATTTGGTTTGGTGTTTTGGTTAGCCCCATTCCCATGCTTAGTTGTGGGAGGGCTTCAGTGTTTCGGGATAAGAGCCTCGTTCCCGCGCTTAGATGTGGGAGGGATTCAATATTTAGGGATAAGGCACTAAGACGTGGGAGGGCTTCAAGGTGCTTGGTTTCACTCGGGTTGTGGATTTGGACAAGATACGGCCTCTACTTGGTTGAAGATGGACGTGTTATGGGGGGTCAATCTTTTCGTTTTATATCTTTGTTTAATAAGTTAGGTTTTTGATATGATAGTCTTCTAGGAGATTTAGTCCCCTCTCTTGTTGGAGTTGTAAGTCTAGTTTATCGTTGTTCAATATCTCCAGTTCGAGAGGCTCCGGGGTTTGAGGTTATGGGAAAGCGTACTTACTGGTTGAAGGTCCAGAATATCAAGATGAAGGTTCGATTTCAATTTACTATTGCATCAGGTAGGAAAGATGTTAGGTCATCGGATTTCCAGTATGGTTGGAATAGTACCATATCACAGAAGCGGTTCTGAATTGTCTATAGTAGTAAAATGGATGGAGATCTTCATATTGATGGTCTAGATTATCTTTTAGGTAAGAGTTATTACTGTTGTAGATGTCGTATGGCGTTTTATTAATGATAATGTTCCCTATTCCCATTCAAAAAAAGAACACTTCCATGAAGGGCATTCTAGCTTAAATTCAAGCATTGTGCCACTAGCAATAAAATTGATATATAAATCATTATAATTCCTCGTCAATTATAATATATAAATCAACATAATTCATCGTCAATTATATCATCGGTAACTCTTTTTAATTTTTTTCAGAGGAGTATATAATCAATAACTAAACTAGCAATTTAAGTAATACATTCAAGAAAATCTTCTTTGAAACAAAAATTGTCCATTAATGGTATCTATACTTATTTCAAGAGCTAACTCTTGCTGACTCGAGCTAAACGGCTAAAAGAACAATCAATGATCAAACACAGTCAAAATTCGAGAATGGGAAAATTCCAGAAACTCAAAAGCCTGAAAATTTTGAGAAGATAATGAAGCAGGGTAAGTAGGGTCGAATCCACAGAGAGATGTCGTTTTAATCTAATTTTTAATGTATGGAGAAACTAAACAAGATCATAAATATGAGAATGAAAAATCCTAAACTAATAAATACAAAAATCAAACTAAAAGGATCTAAGGCAATGGTTCACCATGTATCAATAGTTCAATTAATCAGACATCTAGAGTACAAGTTAATCCTACTGTCGGATCTTAACGCTCTCAAATCAACATATGCAGTACGGTCGCTAACATAATTAGATTAACTAATTGTAGGTAAGCCTATAAAGAGTACTATCTCTCGATCTATGACTCGTTATTAGCAAGATTTAATCAGACAATAATTAATCGGGTTGCAAGATTAACAAAATAAACCTAATCAATTAAAAACATCAATGACTAACAAACCATCAATAACATTAATCAAGATTCATAGCATATAAACATGGATTTTCAAACTCTAAAAATAAAAACTACTCAATTATGAAATAAAGAATAAAATCTAAATCTACAAAGGAAAGCATAATCAAAGAAATCAATGAAAGAAAGAAAATAATAAACTCATGAATTAAAGAACTAATAGAAGAACTAGGGTAGAGATGGCAATGGGTCCTGGACCCGACCCAGACCCGCTTGGACCCGACCCATTTATAAGGGTCTGGGTCCATTTTTTTTAGACCCAATGGGTCTAGGTCGGGTTTGGGTCCCAGAGAGCATGGGTCGGGACTGGGTCCGAGTCCAGAAATGTCAGACCCATATATATTAATATATATAAAAAATAGACTTAAATTCTAAAAGACTAAAACCTAATACTCGCCATCTCTAAGACTCTAACAGCCGTTTTCTTTCTTTCTTATTCTCTAACTCTCTAACAATCTAACTCCTTCCTTGTTTCTACTCTCTAACTCGATACTCCGGCGACCTCTTCACTCAATCCGTCGACCACCTCACACAATCCGGCGACCTCCTAGCACAGTCCCGCGACCACCTTGCATTCGTCGACGACCACCTCGACAGTCCCGCAACTCGCAAGGTATGAATCTGCTCTCTACTCTCTAGTTTGTTTTGATAATTAATTTGTAATCTTTTATAAATGCTATAGCCATGCTAATTTTTAGAATTGATTGTAAATGTGTAGATTTTATGAAATAAAATTGTAGTTTGGTAAGATAATTCGAAAACGGTAATTGTAGTTTGATAGAATAATTAGCTATTGTTATAGTGCTATTGCGAAATATTATTTATAATTTTTGTAAGTTGTACGTAAGTCTTTGCCTAGTGTGGTAGTGCCCAACTGCCTACAGAGACTTATAGTGCTAGAATGGTAACTAGTTTACTAACTATTACATATTTGCCTACTCATGTGACTAAAATTTGCTGCATAATTTGTTTTGTTCCATGTCCACATACCAAAGGAATTATTGCCAAAGTTTTGATGGATTGTTTGTCTCAATACTCTTTGGAAAACAAAATTTCATCAATTGTGGTTGACAATTGTAGTACTAATGATGCAATGATGCGAATTTTGTTGGATAAGTTTGAAAAAAAGACACTTATGTTAGATGGTAATTTTTTGCATATGCGTTGTAGTGCTCACATTCTAAACTTAATTGTTCAAGATGGGCTAGATGTGATTAGTTGTGGGATTGTGAAAGTTCGAGAATGTGTTTCGTTTTGGATGTCAACACCTAAGAGCAAGAATTGAGAAATTTGAGGAGGCTTGTAGATTTTTGAACTTATCTCACTCTAAGAGGTTAGTTCTTGATTGTAAAACAAGTAAAACAAGGTGGAACTCTACTTTTTTGATGCTTCAAATTGTTTTGCCTTTTAAAGATGTCTTTTCTAGGTTGAAACGTTTGAATAGAAAGATGAAATTTGTTGTGCCTAGTGATGTTGATTGGAATCTAGCAAGTGTTGTTTGTGAAAAGTTGGACATCTTCTACAACACAACTTGTGTATTTTCCGGAAGAAAATTTGTCACTATCAACTTGTTTTTTCGGAGAATTTGTGAGATTAAACTTGCTTTGAGGCAATGGGAATCAAGTGATGTTGAGATCATTAGTAAGATGGCTAAGGAGATGCTTGAAAAATTTGATAAGTATTGGAAGAATATCAATGGACTTTTGGCCGTTGCTACTATTTTAGATCCAAGGAATAAAATGGATTGTGTTGAGTATTACTTTGGTGAGATCTATGATGGTGAAGCCGATTTGGAAATAGCAAGAGTTAGAAAAATCCTTGATAAACTTGTGGTTGAATACCAAAAAAAAAATGTGTTGGATTGAATAGTCAAGAACTACCAAAAGGAGCTAGTGGGGGAAATGTCACTCAACCTTCTAGTAAGTGCCAAGAGGATAGATATGCTCAATCTAAAAAAACAAAGAAGCGAAAGGTTAGTGGGAGGTGTGAAGTGGACCACTATATAGAGGATGAACCATTACCCGAAGATGATGAATTTGATATCCTTTATTGGTGGAAAAAGGATATTAAGTATCCAACTTTGAGAATGATAGCTAAAGACATTCTTGCTATTCCCGTTTCAACCGTGGCTTCGGAAAGTGCTTTCAGTATGGGTGGAAGAGTAGTTAGCCCTCATCGTTCTAGACTTGCTTGTACAACTGTGGAAGCATTAATGTGCTTACAAAATTGGATGATGGAAGATACTAAAGGCACTATTCTTTAATGCATTTTTTTTTATAATATGTCTTATCTTATACACTTAGCTAAAATAACTCTTTATATGTTATTTTGTATAAGGTACAATGGAAGGTACTCATGCTTGTTCTACCATTAATGATGACTCCGATGTTGAGGAAATGGAACGGGAAGGGGAGGTGATTGATATCATTGATATGGTATGTTTCTCTATATTAACATTTTAATCATATTATATCTACTTATAGTGATAATTTATGATTATTTTGTGTTATTTATGTATTTGTAGGATCTTGATGATGATGACATTGATGATGAAATGGAAGAGAACTAGCGATATGGAATTGGAAATTTATGTTTTTAGACTTGAATTCTTGATGTTATTTTAGCTTGTCTTGAGACTTTGTGAGTTTGTAACTTGTGTCTTTGTGATTTTGTGAAGTCTTATGACTCCATTTGAGAATTGTAAGTTTGTAACTTTGTAATGTGTTATGTGTATGCTATAATTTGTATGGTAATGCTTCACCAAATCACAAACACCACCCATGGACCATGGTTGCACAAACACACTACTCCCCATCTCACAAATATATTCTTGAAACAGTGGAGTGATCAATTCATAGCCACAGCAACATGCTGCATGCACTACAAAAATAGGTTTAGTAGTTTTAAAATGTGATTAAAATAAGAAACTAAGAAGGACCCATTTAGGACCCGTGGACCCGCTAGACCCAGCGGGTCTGGGTCCGAGTCTGAAAACTGTAGACTCAACGGGTCTGGGTCGGGTCTGGGTCTTGGAAAATAACCGGGTCTGGGTCTGGCTGGACCCGACCCAGACCCGGCCCATTGCCATCTCTATACTAGGGTTTGTAACTAAAAAGTTAGAGAGAAAAAGAAGAAGAAAACTAAAACTAGAACTAAAACTAATAAGAGAGAGGATAGAGGAGAGAGTAGAGTTAGGGTCCCTAATCTAAATAATACTAAGTAACCTAAAATGACTAGGAAAGTAGGTCACGAGATAAGGAAAGTCGAATAGATCATTAACTGGGCGGAATTAGTTATCCGCGCGTACGGTAGCAGATTCCACTAGAAACAGTCCGAATTTTCGAAACGCATAACTCCTTGACTAGAAGTCTCCTTAGGGCGTGCCACCTATTGTTGAAAAGTTCTTTAAGTGTAGTTTCCAAATCCACTGGAATTATTGAATTCTAAAAAGCACATAAATAGTTATGGTCAAAAGAGTAGACGTGACTCATTTTCCACATTTCTTCTAATGTTTTTCCGCTTTATTTTCGCTCAAACTCGTACTATGAAATATCCAAACGATCCTTATGCAATGTATCTTCCTTTCCAAATGCTCCTAATCCTTAAGTTTAGCTAATTATATTCCAAATACGTTCTCAATACCTGAAATTCATCAAAAACAAGAAAACATACCGAATAGGAGTAGAATAGCACAACTTAAGAATATACAGCAATATTGAACCTAAATATGAATCTAAATGTTTTAAAATGCAACCTAAATGCACCTAAACGTTATATATAAATATGATACATCAAACTCCCCCAATCTAAACCATTGCTTGTCCCTAAGCAATAAGATATAGGCATTGGAAAAGAAAGACAACCTACAATATTGACTACAACAGGGTCAAACACTCAACTGAAAACACGAGAGATATAATCACTACAAAAACCAAGCATCGAAACAATCTCGAACAAAGTTGCATAGCATGTCATGTATCGCAAGCGAATCTCCAATCATACCACAAACCATCTCCCCCTAGCTGAATTTAACCAAAGCTGACAGACCTCACTATAGTTATGTGCACTCATACTCTCATGTGTTTAAAGGATAAATGATGACACTCAACCTAAAACAAGTCAACTCAGATACAATAAATACTCTTTAACTTTGACTTTTTTACTCACTTTTTAATCAACAATACAATACACAATGATCAAGAGGACTTTTAAGGGTTGTAATGTGGCTGAGGTTAAGGGTATACGGAAAATTATTTGGGAATTGTGGTGGAAAAACCAAGACATCTAAACTACAAATAGAGCACTTTAATTTAATACAAACCGAACCAAAACTATTACTCGCTCCCCCAAGCTAGGCTTGGGACAAGAATCAAATGAGGCCAAGGGCTTACAATGTAAGTATAAATTCAACAAAGTCAAATTGGCTCAACGGGGCTAAAAGAGAGGATAATATGAAATCAAGAATAAATTATGGAGCTAAGAAACACCTCAATCATATCAATATGTCTGCACTATCACATATCAAAGAGTACCAAGCACTAGTGAAAAAAAGCCCATTGGATTCGGTCAAAATCGGGCTTACATATCCGGTCTTGGTCCGGATCGGATGGGCCCTGAGCAGCTCGTACAAATTGACTGGTCCGGTCCTAAACCGAATCAGTTAATACCCTACTGATCCGGTCAATAGTGAAAATCGGATCAATTTACGGCAATAACTGGTCTGGTTTTCACTATTGACAAAATCAGTAAGGGGTCATTTTAAATAAATAAAAATCTATATTGCTGCCTAACGCAGCAATCAGTCTAAGTCTACTCTTTATGCACGCAGCACGCAGCCTTCGTGGGTGTTGAAAATGAACGGAGGGCGGCGTAAGAGGAAGGCGTGAGATCAGAGGGAGATGAGAGAGGAATGCGTGAGATCAAATGGAGATGAGAGAGAGGAAGGCGAGATCAGATAAAGATGAGAGAGAGGAAGGTGGAGATCAGAGGGCTGAGAGAAGGGAGATGAGAGGGGTGAGATGAGGGGTTATTGGGTTAGGGCGTGATATGATATGTGTGCGTTATATAACTTGGGTCAGCCCACCAACTGATCCGTACATGAGCCCACCAGATCAGTAGTGAGAGAAGAGATGAATTTACGAAATTTGGGCCACATGACCAACTAAACTGATCCGAGCCTTGGTAAAACCGGATCAGTTGACTCTAGCTGATCCAGTTTTTCCTAAACCGGATCAATTTTGTTGTGTCATTTGATGTTTTTTCCACTAGTAAAGTCAAAATCAAGATCAATGCAACAATTGGGGAACAAATCACACATGAAATTAACACAGATACGTCAGTTTATAGGCACAAAAGCTTATTTAGGTTAGGGTGTCTACACAGTTAGTTAAATCGATCCAGAGAGATCAATCAATCATACCACAAGCAATTAATTACGAAACAATGGTGCAATAAAGAATCATGAACCAGATGATTGACGCTTAGTAAATGTAGTAAAATATCAACAAGGTTCTCAAAAAGTGCTAGCAATATTCCGATAGATGCAACTATAATGAGATGAAATATGCTAATGCAACTAAGAAAATAGTACAATTTTTCTGGTTACACGTTAAATTTCACTCCTAGTGAGCGGTATAAATCGTGCAATATCCTGTGAAAGCAATAAAATCTAAACTAGAAAGCAATAAATGATAGAATATCCCTCCCCCAAGCTAGAAAGTGCAGTAACCTCACTGCAAATAACAAGATTAGAGAAGGAACTAGAACCAACCTCAGGATCACCAAATCACCAAAGTTTCCCACCAAGAGCCACAATTCACCACTAAAACCATACACAAACTCTAACAATCTAATAAACCAATAATTCAGTCAATGTGTTAGAAGATTCTCAACAAGATGGTATCAAAACAAAAATTCAAGCAAAAATTTGGAATGAACATCAACAATAGGTACAAGTAAGAATAGATGCTTCTACCCAATTAATTGGAGAGAAGAGTCAAATATGCTCAAAAAAACGTGTTGTAATGCTTCACGAAAGATAACTTGATCCAATCTGGTGCCTACTTGACAAAATCCTATAACAACCATTGATCAAAAGAAAGAAAAAAATCTTTAGAATTAGGGGTTTAGTGCGAAAAGTAAAATAATAAAAATTAAAATAAAATAAAAAACAGAAAGAAAAGAAAGCAACGAGAAGTGAGAGAAGGCTGGAGGGAAAAGGGGGCTGGGGTGCGTGAAACTGGAGGCTGTGGTCGCTGGTGGGGATGGTGGTGCGAGAAGCTGGAAGGAGTGCAGGAGGACGGCGAGTGCAGGTGATGGGTGGGGAATGGCGTGGAGCGTGGCTGAGAAAAGGAGAAGGGAAGAATGATGCGCGTATGGGCGCGGACGAAGAAGTCCGGTGCAGGTGGTGGTGCGCCGGTGACTTGTTGTGGTGACGATGGTGCCCGTCGGCGGAGGTTGATGAAGATGTGAAGAAGGGTGAAGGCGCAAGGGAGGAAGAAGATGGGTAGGTGCCGGAATTTCGAAGGTGCCGGCGATGGTGGTGAGATGCGCCGGCGAGGGTGGATGTGATGATGAAGAGATGACGGATGGAGATGAACGTGCGAAATGAGGACGAAGGGAATAAACAGGGGTTTCTTTTTTATATTTTTTTATTTTTTTGAAAAAAAAAACTGCGAGCGCCGGTAAGGCCTACGGGGTGTTTGGTTCAAATGTAGGAATGGAAAGTGAATGGAATCAAATAGAGGAAGGGAATGGTAACAATAATTGTTACTTTTATTGGGTGTTTGGTTCAATAATGGAAAGGAAATACTTGTAAGGGATTCCCTTTCTCCTTGTTTGGTATACAAGTTTGATAACAAGCTAAGGAATCAAACTTTCTACTTTAGCTAATATATGTTATAAAGTAGAGAATAATAAAAGTTTAACTCATTAGTTAATGATATTTTTTTTCTTTGTTTCACATGAGACAAAACACAATGTAGAAATCTCATAAGCCTTTTTTAAAGGGTCCCTTGCTACTATTAACTACTATTCCATAATCCACCGTCAACAACTATTATATGAGCTAAAGTATGATGGATCAAAGCAAAAACATAACAACTTATACGGTTTCTAAATTAAGAAATATAAGTCTTATACTAGCTCTACTTTTTCTTGAGAAGATCGATTACATATTGCCTTTTCATGTTCATTGGAGCTTGATAAAATATGTGAAGCTTGTGTTCTTCCGCCATGAGAATCGTAGCCACTTCCAAAGCTTCCGAAGGAGAAATGCCATCTAACTTCATTACTTCTTCAAGCACTTTGTTCACCTTATCATCCAACTTTTGCTCTCTTTCTTCCGCTTTCGACCAAGCACAAGCCATAGTTCCCAAGTTTGCATTAATGTTCTCAAATATCTTCTCAAAATTGGTTGAAACACTTTGAATAGAACTAAGTAATCCATCGACATCACTTACTTTACCTTGTCCCTTTCCTTTTCCCTT
This sequence comes from Beta corolliflora, assembly GCA_947648045.1. Taxonomy (NCBI): domain Eukaryota; kingdom Viridiplantae; phylum Streptophyta; class Magnoliopsida; order Caryophyllales; family Amaranthaceae; genus Beta; species Beta corolliflora. Next base: position 150,666 of record CANSZD010001020.1, read on the forward strand.
GAAGTCTTTGAACTTTGTTTTTTTCGAAGGAGTTGGATCATCAAACTCTTTTTTTATTGAACGCTTCTTGGAATGAGTTCCGGAATGCGCATCATCTTCTTCATCACTCTCTATCATCAATGGTTCATTAGCAACCTCAGCATCCATGTTGTTGATAGCTCCTACAAAAGACTCACTAGCATCTCCGGTTGCTTTTATCTTTGGAGTAAATTTCAGCAAGTGTGTCATAATGGGGAAAGGGAACCCCATATAAGCCCTTTGCTTTCTTATGATTATGTCGTAGAAAGAGCAACTAACATCATTAAAAACCCGAATACAGAATTCTTATAAGCATTTTAAAACACGCATCGAACTAGTATACAGCCAAGAAGGACAAGAACTATTTGCATATTAGGAATAGCACAATGTGATGCAAATAGGACTTGCCTGTTCTTGATAGCAATTCATGCGGTGCAATAATTTAGGAATTACAAACCCCCCATACACACACAAAAACAGAAAATAATACTAATAAAAAAAACATAATATAGAAGTATCACATGCAAAACAATGCTAAAATATTTCCAAGCTCAAGAAGCATAAGTGCAGTGATGCTAGATGGTTGTAGGCTTTAAAAATGGTGGAATTAATATCAACCCAACTTCATCCACAGTTCACTACATTGAGTAATTGGCAGTTTGGCACTAGATTAATCTGTTATCACATATAATCTACCTTATTACCAATTAATACCATACTAATGATAAAATGGCAAAGGCCAAGCTGTGCATATCACCAAGTCAGAATATGTTCAGAAGTGACATATATCACATTGTCATCACCAGTCTTGGAAACAAAAAATAAAATAAAACAATTCTACAAGATAGAAAAACAATTACATAACTAATTTGTAGACATGAAATGATAATATAGCGATGTAGTATATATATATATATATATATATATATATATATATATATATATATATATATATATATATATATATATATATATATATATATATATATATATATATATATATATATATGAAGGACTAATACCTTGAAAGGTTTCCACGTCTTGTCTTCACAATCATCCGGTATTGGAGTAGGTTTGTGAAGTAGATGTTCGTGCAACTTCAACAAAGCCTTTAAACAAAGGTTAAATTGTCGACTAACTGTTTCTCCACTTCTAAAAAAAAATTGGCCAATGGATCTATTCTTCTTATGGTGAGCCAAAGTGTATAAAAACATAGCAACTATCTCTTGAAGAGACATATTTCTAGTTCTACTCAATCCTCCCACATCTCTAAGCATCTCACAAAGGATATTAAATGTATATCTATTAACACGAAGCTCATTTCTACAGCTCACATCACTCTCTTTTATCAATGCATTCAAGACCATTAAGCGTAATTTTTTTCTGTCCTTTTTCCTTGACCTTACTTGAATACCTTTAACTGTAGCGATGGTTATCATATGCCAAACCCAATGCATCATCATAACTACCATAACCATTATAATGACTAATTGAACCTGTTTTAGCCTTCTTATCCTCCCCACCGATCGCACAAGATGAGGCATATTGAAAACCTAATAAGAAAAGTCATCACAAATCAAACTAGTTACTATAACTTAGACCTTTTGTATACCATGGTACAGAGTGATAATCATGGGTATGTAAAACCCAAAAATTACAGCTCAAATAACAACGAAGACAACAACATAATAGCATCAATTTCAGCATTAATACAACAACAAAATAACAACTTAGGACATAAGTTACGTGCATCAAAATCATCAAAACAAACCCTAAAATTAAGACCAAATCACCTTATATAACCTGAAAAAAGAATATAGGTTTGGGGATAGTGCCATCAATAAGTCTCAATTTTCATTTAGCATTCACCGATTCATGGAAGTGTCAATGTTTTCGTCTTTCAAATGAAGTAGAGTAATTAGGACCGAGATCTGCAAATGGCGGGGAATCGAGACACTTTTTTTGATCCGCAAATGTGAGTGACCGATTTGGACTCTATAAATTGCATGGAGATTAATAAGAGTATAGTTTGGATAAGAAATTAAAGACAGAGACCATCATTCTCAAATCTCGCCAACAAAAATTAAGGGAGAAAAAACCCTAAACAAATATATTGCAATTTATAGGTTGTTGGTGAATTGAAAACCTAAAACTATAATCAATTATAAACTAGAAATTGCACACACAAACACAAAATTCTGACAAATTTGCACAAAAAAATCGCAGATTATAAACAATTCGAAAATCATGCTTCAAAACTTGAAGAGAAAAAATTCGAAAAGTTACCTAAAAAAAGCGCAATATGTTTTCCTTAATCTCGCCGGCAACAATGGAGTTATTCTCTGCAATTATCGGCGACGAGAGAAACCAGATTTCCCCTTCACCATTGTCGGCGTTGAGAGAACAGTGTGAAGAAAGAAGTAGAGAGAGCGTGAAAGTTGATTGAGGAGGGGAAATGATTTTGTTACTGGTGTAGTTAGAAGGGTAATGTTTGAGGGGTTTGGGTTACCCTTATGTAAGGGTAATGGTTAACCCATTATCCAAACCAAACAAAGAGTAATGGATTCTGTAAACCCAATCCGTTTCCAGGCCTTAAAAAAGCCCAACCAAACAAGGCCTACGTGTGGACAGAAACGGAGCTTGTGGCGAGCACCCCTTTGCCGCGGGCAATTTCCATACTCCGAGTTCGACAATGCTTCACCTATATGTTTAAAATCATACTAACACCACTAAAATACACTTTAGTATTTTTAGCACATGAAAACCTAAAAAAAAAATATTATGAAAATCAAATTCAAGTATATTTAAGGAAGAGTTAGGAATTCGGTTTGCCTTCCAATTAGCGCTAATTTAAGGTCTTGCATGACCGTTTAAGATAAGCACACCAATGCAGAACAGTTCAATGCTTTAAGAAACTTTACCATATGTTCCTGCAAACATCTCATAGCATATTGTCTAATTTCTATTGTATGGAGAAACTAAACAAGATCAGAAATATGAGAATAAAAGATCCTAAACTAATAAATACGAAAATCAAACTAAAAGGATCTAGGGTAATGGTTCACCATGTTCATAATTATAATCTATCAAAATACCATCAATTGCTCAATTAATCCATCTAGAGCACAAGTTAATCCTATTGTCGGGTCTTAACGCTCTCAAATCAACATATGCAGTACGGTCGCTAGCATAATTAGATTTGCTAATTGTAGGTAAGCCTATAAAGAGTACTATCACTCGATCTATGACTCGTTATTAGCAAGATTTAATCAGACAATTGATCAGGTTGCAAGATTAACAAAATAAACCTAATCAATAAGAAACATCAATGACTAATCAAACCATCAATAACATCAATCAAGATTCATATCATATAAACATGGATTCTCAAACCCTAGAAATAAAAACTACTCAATCATGAAATAAAGAATAAAATCTAAATCTACAAAGGAAAGCATAATCAAAGAAATCAATGAAAGAAAGAAAATAATAAACTCATAAATCAATGAACTAATAGAAGAACTAGGGTTTGCAAATAAAAAGTTAGAGAGAAAAATAAGAAGAAAACTAAAACTAGAACTAAAATTAATGAAAGAGAAGAGAGAGAAGAGAGTAGAGTTAGGGTCCCTAATCTAAATAATACTAAGTAACCTAATATGACTAGGAAAGTAGAATAGATCATTAACTGGGCGGAATTAGTGATCCGCACGTACAGGCATAAAACATGTAGAAATCAATCATACTAGAAATCACATATGAACTTATAAAGTTCCTATACATGATGCTACAACTTTTTCCTCCTTAAATCATGATACTAATCACATAGCACACAGGTATGTACGTACCTTGTGTAGACAAATTGAGAGGCCACTTTTCTACTTTAAAAGTTGCCTAGGGAATAATCTCCGCCTAACAAAATACAAAACATTGGTATATCAATATACCAATAAATTTACAGCAATAAAACTTCACTTAAAAACGTGTCAAAACCTTTTCTAAAATTCTTTTGACACCAAATATTAAATATTTCAAACCCTAAAATATGGTACTACTAAAATAGGATTTAAAAACCTCAAAAATCAAGACTTTAATATTTAAATCTCTCCTTGAACATAAAATATTAAATCTGGATTTTTTTGCTTAATAATATGAAACATATAATCTGAAATAAATAAAGATACAATCTTTAAACAATAATTTAACAAAATAATACTTTGAAATATTAGATCAATGTATATGAAATCAATATATAAGAAAACGAGGAAAAGAATTAAAAGAAAAAGGGAGAAAAAGAGTGAAATACCGAAATCGCGAGTGAAATATGGCAGCAAAATTGCGAAACTTGCAGATGCCATAGCTAATAGAATAATAATCGAAATCGAGTGATTCTTGAGCGTAAGTTCAATAACTTTTCGAGATCTACAATTTCTGAGAAGGAATTTTTGGCTAAAAATAAACGGAATTATGAGAAATCTGGGCAATCAGATTCGGGTGAAGGGAGGGAAAGAGAAAAGAAGAATTAGTGGAAAACAAAAGCCAACTTTGAAAATATGAATCATGGGAGGTTTAATGAAGTATTTATAGGTTCTCTTTTCCTAATCCTAGTAGAATTAGGAGTACATAAGAATAAGAGTCTTATTAGGAAAAGAATTACTCCTTTGGGCTTTCAAATGGGCTCAAAAGGCTACAAATTGGACTCCTCAACCCATAAGCTTAATTTAATAATTAAATATACTTTAAATACTACTCTTTAAATAATTAAAGTTCCACTTAATGAAACATTTAATTAATTTAAGAAATAAAAAACCATAAAACTCTTTTAACTCCTCAAAATAGTCAAACATTAAAATAATTCGACTCATAAAATATTAAAATCATTTATAAATATACTTTAAATATATTTATAAAATTCATAAAATTACGGAGGATTACAGTCTATCCTTCTTAAAAGAAGTTTCGTCCCGAAACTTGGGCACGAAAATTAAAACTTTTAAGAAAACTCTCTTTCAAAACTTTAAAGTAGGCAAACTCGGAGATATTTGCGACACAACATGTGTACACTATTCCCAAAATAACTTGACTGCGCCACATAGTGGACACTAAACTTTGCACCAACATGTGCAAAACTCAAAATCAAGCATAAAAATATGAAAAAATACCATAAAAATGGACAAAAGCGCGAAATTCTATCGCATTCTACCCTTCTTAAAGAAAACGAGTTACGCCCTCGTAACTCACCTCAAGGAACAAGTCTGGATACTTCTTTTGCATCTCATCTTCGGCTTCCCACGTTGCCTCTTCAGACTCGTGGTTAGACCAAAGTACTTTCACGATGTGGACGTCCTTATTGCGTGTACTACGCACTTTCCTGTCGAGAATCTGGACAGGTCTTTCCTCATATGTGAGGCTACTATCGATCTGAATCCGTTCAGGCTCTTGGACATGACGCTCACCAGGGATATAGCGTTTGAGTTGGGAAATATGGAACACATCATGCATCTTCTCAAACTCCATTGGCAATGCCAATCTATAGGCTACTTTCCCAATTCGCTCTAAAATCTCATATGGGCCTACATACTTAGCACTTAACTTGCCCTTTTTCCCAAATCTCATGACGCCCTTAGTGGGTGATACTTTCAAGAACACCTTATCACCTATAGCAAACTCATCCTCGCGTCGTTTCAAATCGAGCATAACTCTCTGCCTATCTTGCGCAGCTTGGATTCTAACCTGAATTAGTTCGACATTCTTGGCAGTTTCCTCAATAAACTCTGTCCCCAAGACTATATTTTCACTAAAGTCATTCCAACAAATGGGGCTTCTACACTTCCGGCCATATAATGCCTCAAAAGGTGCAATCTTAATGCTCGCATGATAACTATTGTTATAAGAAAACTCAATCGAGTCTAATTGGTCCTCCCAACTACCTTGAAAGTCAATAGCACATGCTCTCAACATATCCTCCATAGTCCGGTTAGTCCTCTCGCTCGACCATCGGTCGCGAGGTGAAAGGTTGTACTCATCTTCAATGTTGTCCCAAGATTTAATTGGACCTTTTCCAAAATTTCAAAAGAAACCTAGAGCCACGGTCGAAATGATATCCTTTGGAACTCCATGTAGTCTCACCACATGCCTAATGTATGTCTTAGCAAGTTGCTTCTTTTTCTATGTCTCCTTAATGGGTATAAACACAGCGAATTTGGTCAATCTATCCACAATAACCCAAATAGTGTCGTTTCCACTCCTCGTTTTAGGTTAGGCAATCACAAAGTCCATAGAAATAGAATCCCACTTCCATCCGGGGAACCTCTAAGGATTGAACCTTCCCCATGGGTCTCTTATGATCTATCTTCACTTTTCGACAGGTTAGGCACTTAGACACATACTCGGCTACCTCTCGCTTCATATTTGGCCACCAATAGATAACCTTAAGGTCCTTATACAACTTGTCACCCCCAGGGTGCACAGAATATGGAGTATTATGCCCCTCATCCATAAGGCGTCTCTTAAGGTCATTACATTTTTGTGGTACACACCACCTCCCCTTTAAACCTTAAACTCCCATCATCATGAATCTTAAAAGTCGGCTTCCTTACCTTGCCTAATTTTCTCCTTGATCTTATCTAGGTGCTCATCCCCAACTTGACCCTCTTTGATCTCATCGAAAACTGACAAACCCAAAGATAGAGCGCTAAGTCTTGCCTCACTTTCCCAAGGATTTAAGAGTTCTAGGCTCAACCTTTGCATATCTCGACACAACTCCTCAGGGACTATCAAGGTACTCAAGCTATGACTCGATTTTCTGCTCAAGGCATCAGCAACCACATTTGCTTTCTCCTCATGATACTGGATGTCTTGGTCATAATCCTTAATCAACTCCAGCCATCTTCTTTGCCTCATATTCAGGTCTTTTTGAGTGAAAATGTACTTCAAGCTTTTATGGTATGTGAATATCTTACAAGTCGCTCCATAGAGGTAATGTCTCTAAATTTTCAATGCAAACACTATGGCAGCTAACTCTAGGTCATGGGTAGGGTAATTAGCCTCATAAGGTTTCAATTGACGCGACGCATACGCAATTACCTTCCCATTCTGTTGTAGCACACATCCTAGACCATTCTTCGAAGCATCACTATATACCTCAAATCCCTCATTCCCATCAGGCAAGGTCATTCAAAATCTGAAAGGCTTCTTCACACTTTTCACTCCACTCAAATTTTGATTCCTTTTTCATCAAATTGGTCATAGGTTTTGCTATCTTCGAGAAATCTCTCACAAATCTCCTATAATAGCCAGCTAGATCTAAGAAACTTCTAATATCTGACACGCTCTTTGGAGTTGGCCACTCACTCACAACATGAATCTTAGCAGGATCTACTGAGACTCCTTCCTTAGACACATAGTGACCCAAAAACGCTACTTTCTCCAAACAGAACTCACACTTAGAGAACTTGGCATACAATTGATTTTTCCTCAATGTCTCTAAAATGATCCTCAAGTGCTTATCATGCTCAGCCTCATTCCTCAAATATATCAGTATGTCATCAATGAAAACTACCACAAACTTATCTAGAAACTCATGAAAGATCCTATTCATTAAGTCCATAAATATAGCAGGAGCATTGGTTAACTCAAATGGCATTACAGTGAACTCATAGTGACCATAACGCGTTCTAAAGGCAGTCTTAGGTACATCCTTATCAGCTACCCTCAATTGATGATATCCTGAACGTAAGTCAATCTTTGAGAACACACTCGCTCCATTCAACTGGTCGAATAGGTCATCTATTCTAGGCAAAGGATATTTGTTCTTGATGGTTACATTATTCTACTCCCTACAATCAATACATAGCCTCATGCTTCCATCCTTTTTCTTCACAAACAACACAGGAGCTCCCCAAGGTGATGCACTAGGCCTAATATAACCTTTATCCAATAGCTCTTGCAATTGCATTTTCAGCTCACTCATCTTAGGAGGTGTCATTCTATAGGGTGCCTTAGATATAGGTGCAGTAACTAAGTCTATGGTGAACTCAACAGCTCTCGCAGGTGGCATACCTGAAATCTCACTTGGAAACACATCCATAAACTCGTTCACAATTGGAACATCCTCAAGCTTCACTTCAACTTCCTTACTCACATCCTGCACACTACAGAAGAATAACTCACACCTCTTTCTCATCAATTTTCTTACTTGCATAGCATAGATAACTCCAAACTTCTTAGGTTTTCCAAAGCGTTAGGTCAATTTTCCCAAAGGGTTTCTTAACACTACCTTCTGAATCTCACAGTCGATATTGGCCTTGTAAAGACTTAACCAATTCATCCCAAGAATCACATTTAGGTCTCCCAAATTGAATTCTATTAAGTCAAATTGGAAAAACATAGTCTCCTATCTTCAAAGGCAAATTTCTAAACAACTTGGTACACCGTATGACCTCCCCAGTAAGAATACTGATAGACAAGTCAATTTCTTCATAATCTGCTAACCCCAATTGGATTTCCTCAATCAAACCATGCTCAAATCACTGAGCTTTTAACTCCTCAGTGGCTACTACCTAAAAACCTAGACAATGCTATGGATTTGCTATAATACTCAGAGATGGTCATGCTCCCCATCCTAAGGTCTATGAACTCCTGAGCCTTTTCTTTCTCATAAAAGCATGGTAAATTTTTTCCCTTAAAACGGCAATAAAGGATTCCCAATTAAACTCTTCCACAACACTAAGTCTATTTCCATTTTCTTTCCACCATAAGTCAGCCTCATCTTTCAGATTCAGTACAACTTGACCTACTTTCATACCTTCAGGACAGTTCACAGCCCCTAAAATTTTTTCAAACTCCCTAATCCACTCTTTAAGAAGGTAGTCAGCTTGCCCCTTATAGTACAACGATTTAATCTTAGCTAGTCTTTCAAACATGTCCCCGTCAGAATCGGGACTCTCAGTTCTTTCGTGAGTCAATTTCTCTGCCAATAGGCGAATAGCAGAAGCTAAGGCATCATTGTTGTTTGACACTCTACTTCGCGACTAAAATTTAACGTAACTCTACTTTGGTTTCGATTCACACTTACTTGCCATTTCCTACGAAGACAACATTTGATTTGACCATAAAGATCGCATCAACTAACAATTTCTCATGAAGTTACTATAACACTAAGTTCACACATTATGAACCATAACAATCATATATTCACGCATGAATAAATAATCACATAAATAATCACATAATGATCAAATGAAACCAATCATAATAAATAAAATATTTCCCCTTTTCACGTACTAAAATATATTCTCACTCAACTCAAATAAGTGAATAATAACTTTTATTCCTCGAACGATAACAAGAATATTTTCCAATCCAAAATAACCAACTTATTCCTCAACAATATAAAGATGCTAAAGAAGGAAATTTAAACATTGTAGCTTAACTACTTTCCAACAACTAATCTTAAAGCATAAATAAATACTCTTATGGAGTTACATTATCATTCCTATCCTTATTTCCTTTATGCTTTTATGGAGTAAACATTTCATCTTCAAAGTCTCCAGAGTCTTCACTATAATAATAATAATAATAACCTGAATTCCTAGATCTAGTAGATCTTTGGATCCTTTTGGGTTGATGTCCATTTTCATCCATCTCTAAATCACTAACATCGCTCAGATAAGGTCTCCAAGTAACATTGTAGATGTCCTTTCAGGTTTGCACTCTAGTACGATCAAACTCGTGAATTACTTCATATATCGCTAACAGGGATGCCTACTTTTAACACATAACGCATAATGCTCTCTAAGCTAGTGTAGCTATCACTTCCAGGCTCATGACATCGAACATTCTCATCATCACTCAATACAATTGGGTTATGATGGTGTAACACCCTAAAACTTTGGTTCATAAACTTTATAAAACATTGACTTTTCATTATCGGGGTGTTACAAATCCCCCATAATAACTTTGGTTCATAAACTTTATAAAACATTCACTTTTCATTTAAATATCTGACCAAACCTTTAGGGTGTTACCGCCGCATCTATTGTTAAAAATAAATGCAAGGCTAATTACTAAAATAAAATTTAACTTACAATCCAAATTGTCAAAATAAAACCAATCTAAATTGTCTAACTTAAACCAATTAAAATCTAAACAAACCCAAATAACAGTACTATAATATTTATTAAACTAGGTGAACTTAAAACTATAAATGCGCTCTTTCCTGCAACGTAGTCCCTTTCACCAACCTGCATAATATAAATAGGAAAAGAACAGAGAAAAACAAATACACAAAAATTAACGAAAGCTAAGTAATTACAACTCCATCCCGTAAAAATAATAATAGTTTTATTTTAAAAATAGTTTTTTATAACATATAGACAAGTATATAATACACTTAGCCAATTTAAATACTTCAAGTTTATATGAGTCACACAACATCAAATTTAATTATTAGAGGGGAATCGAACGTCAGTAGGCCGGGACTAATCCCAGTAACCACCTACTTCAACATGGGTCGTCACCCAAATAAATTAAGAGCAATGGCCAATATCGTTTTGCAGAACGTCCCTAGTGTGCACACCCCTCACTAATCTAATGGGTATCCGCAACGCGCACCAATAGTATTAGGAGGAAGACAATAAAGAGTTGTAACATAATAAGAATCAATTACTGTTCATCACCTATGGAGGATCCAAGTCCACAGGATAATTCCCTCAATAATATTTCCACTTTACGTGCTTAATAGATTTTAATAGTTATGACACATCAAATATCACAATAAATGCTACACAAGAACATCTTTAGTTCAATAAATATTTTTCCCAACTTAATCATTTTATAGAATCATAATAACCAACGTTTATAATTCATAACAACCAATAGGTCCATCATTACAGCCTCATATATAGAGTCACAATGTCAACTTATAATATCATTCGTAACATCATTAATTCACCTATTGTACCCATTAAATATCATTATTTATACTAGTATAGTTTTAATATGACGGTACGATAGTTACATTAATAAGTCCAACAGGAATAATCATACTAGTAAATACATATATTTTTATAGTACGTAGAGAAAGTAGTACCAATAATAATAATAATAATAATAATAATAATAATAATAATAATAATAATAATAATAATAATAATAATATTAACTTTAGTCATACGAGTACTATTATTAATCATGTCATGTAATATATATCAACTTAACATATAATCACATAGTTACATCCATTACACATAGCACACAAAAAATTTTAACGGGATTCTACAGTGTTGATGGACATCAGAAATTACGCGAACGCGTATCCCAAAGTATTAAGTATAAAGAATATCAACTAAAAGTCGCCTTCTACGAAGTTTCCGTTTAAAACAAATAATATTGCCTAAAGTTAGTCACTTGATATAATATCTCAAAATAAAACTTCAGTTTAAAACTTTAATAAAAATTAGTACAAAAGTCAAATATTCAAATCTTGAATACATAAGATTATTTGCAAGATTAAAGAGTATAAGAAAACTTTTAAAAATATATATATTTTCGTAAAAACCCGTGACTTGCCATGCGTATGAATTCACCATAATTCATACAACTTGTTTCCTACTTAGGAGTATTACACTAAAGACAAAACTCCCTTTACTTTTTCCTTTTTTTCTTTTTTTATAAAAAAAATAAAATTAAACCATAGCTTAAAAAAAAAAGTCAGGAACTTTTCCCTGTACTTGCACGCGGCATAGAAAACAGAGGAAGGTAAACAAAGAAGAAACCAGAAGGAAGGAGGAGGAGGAAAGGAGAATAAAAAGACTGGGTAGTCGGCCGATGCTCCGATGAAGCCCCGACGTCACAAACACGGTGTTGGTTCCCTCTTTCTTTTGAACCTCGAATAGCAACAGTGGTGAATAATTCAGATTTGAAATTGGAACTTACCAAAGAGATGAATAAAGACTGAAATACGTGAGAAATTTTTTGAGTGATATGGGGTATATATAGGCAAGTGAATTTAGGGTTTCTCTCAAAAGATAATAATTCGAAAATCTAATTTTCTTTTATTTCCAAAACCAATTCAGAATATACTACTCAGAATCTTTTTTTTTCCTCTCTATTTTTATTTTGAACGGAAAATCTGATTTACTAAAAAAAAATTATGATTTCGAAAATTTTATTTTTGAAGGATAAAATCTGGTATTAATAAAAACGAATTTCCATAAAAATCTGATTATTATAATTTTATTTTATTTTTCAGACCTTTATATTTATAAAATCTTATTATACCAGAATAAACTTAATAAAAATAGTATAAAAATTTGGGATATTACAGATGGCTTCCTACTCTATTAACTTGCCTGCCAATTCTATTAACTTGCCTGACAGACATGGTTAGGGATCTATAACAAATAAATTAAACCTATTCCAATGGATATACTTAGTACTCTCCCTGTACGCATTCCCAAAAATAATAATACACAAGTTGCCATTAAAATCATAGGCACAAGAATATAACACTTCGCAGGCAAGAAAAATACAAACAGTTTGCAGGGAAGAAAAAAATAATCATGAATAGTTAGCAGGGAAGAAAATAATAATCATGCTGAACTAACTATTCAATGCAGGCATATAATATTTCTATCCTATATGCCCTTCCTATACTACCCATTCTCGCAATGCAACAATTAAAACTTTGAAGGCATGAAAAATAATGCAGGCATCCTTATAAAATAGTACTAATTAAATGTCGAACTAAAAAAATTTCGACTAAATAAAAAAAAATTCCAGACTTCTAAAATTCGAAAGAGGAAAACAATTCGAATTTTTTTTCTTTAAAAAAAAATTTCGAAATCCTAAAATTTTCGAATTATCACAAAAATTCGAAATAACAAAAAATTTCGAGCAAATAAAATTTTCGGACAATGATTAAAAAAAATATCGGACCCCTAAAAAAAAAAAATTCGGTACATATAATAATATATTCCTATAAGTTTTTCAAAACGAACAAGTAGGAGCAATTCTAAGAGTTTATTCAAATAACTAGTAAGTTAGTTAGGCGCCTAAAAGTTTTGAAAATAACCTAAAGTCTCCGATACCACCTCAGAACACCCCGATAATTCTCTTTCGTAAATACCTTTATAATATAAAACTCAGAGAATTACCCAAGTATTATCGCCCGTGTGATAACGTATCGGCTTATTCAGAATTTTGCAGCGGAAAACATATATTTAAACTTTAAACTTTATTATAAATCAATAAATAAATAAGTACCGTAAAATAACCATTCTAAATAAGTCTACTCGATTAATCTTAACAAAGTACGTTCCTACTAATGCAGAAATAAAATATACTAGATTACACATTCTCTCCACTCCCAGGTTCCCAGTGATTCATCATCTGCAAACCTGTAAAGTCAATGCTTTAAAGAATCTGCTCACCAAAATGGGTCATCACAGGATCAATAAGGCAAAGCCATGATCACAATCACAAACAAAGCACGTAATCAGCAAAGTTGAGTACTACATACTAATACATAAGCGATTCTAGCAGGATACTAAATAAATAACATGCAGGAATAAATAATAATATAATCATATAACATTCTGTAGGCAACTTTAACTGAACTAAACTCTAAACATCTTTTTATTACTCAAATGGAATAGTTATTGGACCTGAGTTGTCTTATCTACTAATGCCTTCATTAAGAAGACGAAATACGGGAGCTACCACGTATTCCAGAAATGACCTGCGATATTGAGGAACCTTTGCTAACTGAAAAAAGGGATGGTGATCAATCCATCTCCTGTAAAAAGTCATGGCTCGCTCACCATGTACCCCAACTCCTAATGTCCAACTCTAGACGTGCACCAATCTAAAGTCTATAACTATCCTCGTTACACTTTACGTTCTTTACAAGTTATTACTTGTTATGACACACATACAAGCAACACAGAAATACAATTCAAGCATTCACAACTGAACTTCTTTTATCTTAGGATTTAATAAGTGATCACAACTTACAACCCAAGACTTACCTTATTTTAATCTCAACTTTCTTATTTGTTGAACCTAGCCAACAATCAAACTTACATTTAAAAGGCATACTTATCAACTTACCAAATAAGGCCCACAGTACTCATAAAGTAGTGAAAATAATACTTGTAAGGGAACACATGAATAACATGAATCAATCTTAATAACATATTAATTCCCTCATGTGAATTAATAAATAAAGTTCTCATCCACATGCTTGCATCAATAAATCTATACAAACATGACAATTCTTTACTCATAATAAATCTCATAATCAACATGCTTGATCACAGGCATAAAACATGTAGAAATCAATCATACTAGAAATCACATATGAACTTATAAAGTTCCTATACATGATGCTACAACTTTTTCCTCCTTAAATCATGATACTAATCACATAGCACACAGGTATGTACGTACCTTGTGTAGACAAATTGAGAGGCCACTTTTCTACTCTAAAAGTTGCCTAGGGAATAATCTCCGCCTAACAAAATACAAAACATTGGTATATCAATATACCAATAAATTTACAGCAATAAAACTTCACTTAAAAACGTGTCAAAATCTTTTCTAAAATTCTTTTGACACCAAAGATTAAATATTTCAAACCCTAAAATATGGTACTACTAAAATAGGATTTTAAAACCTCAAAAATCAAGACTTTAATATTTAAATCTCTCCTTGAACATAAAATATTAAATCTGGATTTTTTTTGCTTAATAATATGAAACATATAATCTGAAATAAATAAAGATACAATCTTTAAACAATAATTTAACAAAATAATACTTTGAAATATTAGATCAATGTATATGAAATCAATATATAAGAAAACGAGGAAAAGAATCAAAAGAAAAAGGGAAAAGAGTGAAATATCGAAATCGCGAGTGAAATATGACAGCAAAATTGCGAAACTTGCAGAGGCCATAGCTGATAGAATAATAATCGGAATCGAGTGATTCTTGAGCGTAAGTTCAATAGCTTTTCGAGATCTACAATTTCTGAGAAGGAATTTTTGGCTAAAAATAAATGGAACTATGAGAAATCTGGGCAATCAGATTCGGGTGAGAGAAAAAACGAGTGAAGGGAGGGAAAGAGGAAAGAAGAATTAGTGGAAAACAAAAGCCAAATCTGAAAATATGAATCATGGGAGGTTTAATGAAGTATTTATAGGTTCTCTTTTCCTAATCCTAGTAGAATTAGGAGTACATAAGAATAAGAGTCTTATTAGGAAAAGAATTACTCCTTTGGGCTTTCAAATGGGCTCAAAAGGCTACAAATTGGGCTCCTCAACCCATAAGCTTAATTTAATAATTAAATATACTTTAAATACAACTCTTTAAATAATTAAAGTTCCACTTAATGAAACATTTAATTAATTTAAGAAATAAAAAACCATAAAACTCTTTTAACTCCTCAAAATAGTCAAACATTAAAATAATTCGACTCATAAAATATTAAAATCATTTATAAATATACTTTAAATATATTTATAAAATTCATAAAATTACGGAGGATTACACCAGCACCCCCAGCTAGGGGTGTTCATAGGGTAGGGTTAGACCTGAATTAGGACCGGACCGGACAGATTCCGGTCCGGTCCACGGTCCATGGAAAATCACGATTCCGGGTTTCCGGTCTGGTCCGGTCCAAACCCGGAAAATTCCGGTCCGGACCGGAAACCCGGAATTTTAATTTTTTTTAGAAAAAACATTTCCACTTACCCACCGAAGTCTAAAACACACAAAGTCACAACCTGATTTGTGATTTCCTCAACTAAAAACCCTAATTCTCTCATCTCACCCCTCGCCCTTCCTCTCAATCCAGCTGCCATGTCACGCCGCCTCCCTTCTTCTCCAGATCTGAGTGAGTTTTCTTAATGGCGCCACACTCTCTCACCCCGACATCTTAATCCAAAGCGCAGTTCTTTAAAATAAATTGTTTTACTTTCCCCTCGCCGAAGATGAAACGTAATGAATGAGTGCAGGACATCGATCCAATTTTTTTTCTTTGTGACTTTGACTTATGTGGGTAAATGCGCCCCACTCTCTCATGTTGATGCAGAATCTTTTGTAATTATAGTAGTAGAGCAGTGGTTTGAATCTGTAAGTAAAGACATTTTGTTTTTTTTTTTGGAAATTCAGTTTCCACTACTTATAAGCACATTTTTTTAATTTGTATGAAATTCTAAAGCCCAAAAAAATAGTAGTCCAATCGAATTGCGGACCGGGGACCGGACTGATTTTTTTGTCCAAACCCGGACCGGGAAAATTCCGGTCCGGGTCCCCGGTCCGTGGAATTCAATGATTCCGGTCCACCGGTTCGGCCATCCCGTGGTCCTGTCCCGGTCCCGGGCCGTGAACACCCCTACCCCAGCCAGCCCCCCTCCCCCCCCCCCAGCCCCCTCCTCCCCCACCGTACCCCCGCATCGCCCGCCCTCACGCCCCCTCCCCCTAGCCCCGTTGAACCCCAAAGGCCCAAACTCCTTTCTCTCTCGCACATCTTTATCCCTCCGCCGGTGCTACGCGCTACCTCACCCAGTGTTTCGGCCACCGCCATGTGTGTCACCTCGGCGTGAGGCCGTCGCAACTCATTGTTGTTGTTGTCGTAATTACTCTTGTGGTCCTTCATCTCGCCCGTGTTGCTCTCTCCCCGTTCATGTTCGTTGTTGTTGATGCGAGGTCGCCACCGCCGTGCGCCAGCTCCGATCCCTTCACCGGTGAATGGAGAATGTCAAGAACGGCGAGAACATAGCTTCAAGACTATCTAGGGTTAGGGGAGGGGGCGGAATTCGGACGGGGGTTAGGGGAGGGGGAGGTTTCGACCGGGGGTTAGGGGAGGGGGGAGGAACTCAACGGGGTGGGGGAGGGTTGGGGTTCCGTGCTCGCGACGGGTGGGGGAGGGGCTACGGGGTGGGGGGTCGTAGGGGTGGTGGGAAGGTGGGGGGAGGGGGTGGTGGGAAGGTTAGGGTTTAGGGTTAGGATTAGGAGTTAGGGTTAGGGGTTAGGGTTAAGATTAGAGGTTAATTAGGGTTTTAAAAAACATTAGGGTTTAAGACTAATGGCGGTTAACGCCGTTAGTCATTAAGGGTATTTGGGTGTATCTACATAAAACTGAGGGGTACCTGGTGAATTTTGAAAACATGGGGGGTACCTGGTGAATTTTTTGAAAACTCGTGGGTATTTGGTGAAAGAGGAAGAGAGAGGGGGGTAGTGAGAGAGAAACGGTGGTTGGTGAGAGAGGAGATTAGGGTGAGAGGAGAAACGACGCATAAAGAATGAGAGATGGGAGAGGGACTGAGGGGTTATTGTTTACGAATTACGAATGTTACGCTCTGTCCAAAACATGTACTTGCCAATGAACTAAACTCACACTAATGTTGTAGTTCTCACCTCATTGATTGTCATCCTTGTCACCTTACTATCATTATACTAACACTAGTACTATTAGTTCTCTTTCTAAAATCATAAGAATAAAACTTTGAATAAAGTTATGTTATCATGAAATATTTATATAACCGATTTCAATCTTAAAAAATTGGAATTCTCTTTTTTAAAACCCAACTTGGAAAAAGTTAATCTTAGTCCTATACTCTTTGAAACATATGAGTAAGAATGAATCGATCAACAACAACAACTAAGCAACAAAGATGAACAGGCCAGACCTAGATGGAAGCAGGTTCATGGTGGAGGAACACCAGCAGCGCTGGTTCAGGGTGTTAGCTTCCATATAGTTCAGGAGCACATCAGACGAGAAGGAGAAAGAACAGGACATTAAGAGAGAAGAGCAACGATAGTAATCAAACAACAACATATATGCTCATTACCATTGCCAACATTCAATATTGTCTACCAAAGGCACACATTAATGGATTAGTTAGTATTTCAAATCTCAAATTCCCAGACAACTTATTTCACTAAACATACTGATAACATTGGAAGGGAGTAAACATTTGCTTATTTAACAAGATATATAAGGAATGGTAATTGATTGAAATAGTTAAGTTGCTCCAATCTCTTATGGATATGGCTGACCAATAAAGGAAGAAACTACCTCAAGTTGCAACATATCTTAAGTAATATTAGGAACTACATATCGATATGCCTATTACACCTAGTGGAGAAAGAATAAGATAAAGACATAACCTCAGGAACCTGCATGCATGAGATAACACCTAAAAGGAAGAATATATTATCACATTGCTATCAAGCACACCATTTAAGTAGAGGTCAAATGCACTTACATAGCAAAAGCAATGAAATGAAAGAACATGCTCCTTAAGTCCTACCTCTAAGACAATTAACACGAATTCAGGGAGGATAACTGAGAAAATGGAGCCTCCGAGAGTGGACTAGACGGCTAGTCTTCTCAGCAAATACATCCATTGAAATAAGAATATAAAACAAAGTCTTAAGAAAGCTCCTCCATCAATATAAGAATGTAAAACACTAAAATAATTTATAATTAATCCATGGGCGAATTTACTAATAAGAATAATCTAGAATGAAAAGGTTAGGACCTAAATTCAGAACTTCAAAGCCATAGATGCGACAAATAATTACAATCATCAATAAAGTAAGACACACACATTGAAATGACTCGATAGATGATTAACAAATCATTCTGAATTTAAGAGTAGTTAAAACAAAAAGAAACACTAAAAGAATCCACAAATCATCAGTAGTATAATTATGCAATCACAAGCAGAATAAAGATATTCTCGAAATCAAACAATTAAACAGTAGCGAAGCATAACATGAACATGAATAAGCGACTGAAAACTCAATAGTACATTAGATTAACAATAGGACACATTATTAGAAGTCTAAGTTGGTCCCTATAATCAAATTTGTGCAAGTAAGGGACATTTTTAGGCCATTTTGTGTCAAATTCCTTTCTTTAAGACCTTAGCATGTCATTTTATAACCTTCAAATCAATTCTTTCATTATCAAAAAGAACTAAAATCACACATCCAAAAAAAAGAAAAAAACTCCACCTAAATGAGTTCTTTTCCACTAGTTTATCAATAAAATGCAATGACTTATTAAACAAACAAGTGCGTGAGAGCTTGAGGAAACACGATAGCGTTAACATTGCTAATTATACGCTACTTGATAGCTAATCTGTCTTTTTTGTCCATTACTTTTAGGTGAGAGCAGAAATTCTAAAAGCCAAATTGACCCAAATTTCCAAACGGTAAACAAAATCACACTAAGAAAAGAGAAAAACATATACAAATTGAGTCATCATAATAGAACACGTCATAATTAACAAAAATAAATAGTAAAAATCACCTAGACAACTTGAGACGCCTACTCAAACCAAACTGTAATAAGGAATCCAGATGCATAAACCTAACCCACAAACTTGCATAAATCTGGGTCATTGGTTAGTTTAAGTACAAGCTAACCATATCATATTTCACCACATACAATTTTCCACTGATACAAATAAGATCACTCACAATCCCCAATTCCAATAAAAACTATCCAAAATGTAACTACAAATCCCCTAACTTCAAGTAGACAATTCATCAACATAGTTACATCAAGAAAATCAATCACTAGTGACAATTCATCGATATCATCAAAACGAAAATGCGAAAAGAACTCAAACTTAGCCAGCTTCTACAAACTGATGGAAAGAAAATCCAATCTTGGAGGCCCGTTTATTGAAGTGCAAATTGATCGAACTCGTAGATCTAGGCACGTTATATCTCTATACGGCAATTACGCCGACCTCATTGCCAGAAAATTAAAATTTTTGAACCCTGGATTTTGGAGATTGAAATAGTTCATAATTCACCGACAACAATATAGAGAATTTGGGCAAAAAGGATCGAATCACATCAGATCTAAAGTTCGTGCGAAATATAGAGAAACTCACCCTTTTAGTCAAGGTGCTCGAGTCGAGCTCGGACATCAGCCGAAAATCTGGTGAGAGTGAGCTCGGCAAGAGAGCGGCGAGAGAGGTCGAGAGTGATAGAGGGGAGATGAGAGAGATCGAGAGTGAAGAGGGCAAGAGAGAGAAAGAGAACCAGTTTGATGGAAATTGAGAGGGAGAGCCGAACAGAGAGGCGAGAGAAAAATCAAAATGGGGGGAGCAGTTAGGGCTGCACACAAACCGGTCCGGACCGGAATTTGGACCGGACCGGACCGGTCCTGGGAAACCGGTCCGGTCCACGGTCCAAGGAAAAAGTGAATTCCGGGTAACCGGTCCGGTCTGGGTAAAAACCGGTGGAAACCGGTCCGGACCGGTTGACCCGGTTTTTTTAAAAAAAAAAATTTCGCATTTCCTAAAGAAAGTAAAGATCAGTAAGTCTTCCTAAAACTAAACCCTAGCACACAAACAGCCGCACAACTCTCTCTCTCTCTTCTCTTCTCTTCTCTTCTCCAAGACTCCAACGTCTTCCCACAGCCCACCATCTCCGACGCTTCTCAATGCAAAACAGGAGTGCTTTCTCTTCGTTCTCTGTCGTCTCCAAATAATTCTCTTTTTTTCGTTTTGAGGAGAGAGAAAACAAAAAGAAGCATACTTATAGAACGTTCAAGGTGAGCTTTGGCATGGTTGACATTATGAGAGTGGCGCAACAAAAGTGTGGCGATTCGAAGCCGAGTTTTGACCTCAATAATTGGAAGAAATGAAACTGGGCTCTGACAAATTGCTTCTAAACATTTAATAGACTTTGATATTTCACCTTTTTGTAAGTGGTAATCTGCTAATCCCCATAATCCTTATGCTAATGCATCCATGGAAGTTTTAGTTTTTCTTCAATTGCATTTGCAGCACTTTATAGATTTCACTGTTTTAGTACCACGATTTTTTCACTTTGAGATTTGAATTGGGTCCTCATGTGGCAACCTCAATTCTCCCACAAGTTTCAGTTATGGAGTTCAGGAATGCCAAATTTGTGTAAAATATCTTTGTCAAGAGATGTTGGAATGTGTTTTTCTTATCATGGTTGTTCAGAAGAGAATTAGGAAAAAAACACCTAAAAACCAAACAGGTCCAACCGGTCCAGACCTGGACCGGACCGGGAAAAACAGGCTCGGTCCGGTCCGGACCGGGAAAAAAGGCCCGGTCCGGTCCGGACCGGAATCATAACCAGTCCGGTCCAGGTCCGCGCAAATGGACTGAACCGGTCCACCGGTCCAGCTGGGTCCGGTCCGGTCCGGTTCTGGACCGGTGTGCAGCCCTAGGAGCAGTAACTAGAATCGAGAAGAGAGGGAGTGCGTGAAAATAAAATAAAATAAAACAAGAATAACAAATGCTCCTGTTGACCGGAGCATTTGTGAATTTTTTATTAAACTATTGAAGAAACTCACCAAATGCTACATTTGTGAGACAACAAGAGCATTTGACAAGTAGCAAAAGAACTTTTTCCACTAGTGAAAGTCAAGTCCCAAAAGTCAAACCAATCACTAAATCCACGTTACAAAAAACAATAAATAATTAAATAACATAAGTACTTTAAGCTCAACACTCCCTAATGCATTATGATATTCAACCTAAAAACAGCTGTAATGACCAATTGATACAAGTAACTGCTCATCAACAATACTAAGGTAAAGATGGGTCGCAATAGGATTAATAAGGCACAAGCCATAATCAAATATACAGAACACGTAATCAGCAAAGCTGAGTATACACAGTCTAAAAGAATGATAAAATAAACAACTTAGCATGATACTACAATACTCCCTCGGTATTTTTTTATCTTTCCTACTTTGACTTTACGCGTTTGCCATTGCACTTATTCAACCTTAAATATCTTTCATTACATATTAGTAAAAATTATAATTATTGGATATTAATAAAATACTCATTGAGACGAATCAAACAAGATCCCACATGACTATATTTTTTCTTATATATTGAGAAGAATTTAAAAGATTCTCTCTAATTGTGAATAGTGTCAAGATTCTAAGTGAGAAAGATAAAAAAATACAAAGGAAGTATAAAATAATAGTCATGCAATACCGACAATAAATATTCAGACAACTATATTGACTCAAACTTTACTCTTGACTCAAATAACAATAAACTGATTAATTAATTGATTAATGTGGAGTGAGCAATGAACGAGTTGATCCATCCCAATAATAGTCTTATAAAAGACATAATAACATGCACGAGTCTGTGCCAACATACTTGTAGACACAAAATCGTCTCCCTATTAAGTACCCAATGATGAAACATTTCGTCGTCCTAATTGGTCCGATCTAAAGGAAAAGCAATCTGAAAAGCTAAGTCCGAAAGCGTTTTCAAAACATAAAAGCTTATTTATTAAATCAAGCCCAATTTTAAAGGTCCAATTAATTATTCCTGATAATTAATTGTATTTAAATATTTTAATAATAATTATTTTCTAAGGATATTTCGAAAATCAGATTTTTTTTCCCCCTAAAGATAGTTGATTTCGGATTTCAAAAGATAAAATTTCATTAAAGATAAAAAAGAATCTTAAAACCAGCCAAATCCACTCAAGATTTGCGTTGTGCTAAGCGCATTGCTTCTGCGCCTAGCACAGTGCCGGTGCGCTGAGCGCATTGCGTGTGTGCCTAGCGCGTAGCTTTTCATTATCTCTTCGTGTCGTTTTCGGTTTTATTTCTCCTATAAATACTTTTGTTTCGACGAACGTTTTTTCCTACGACTTCCATACAATATTCCTACAACTTCATACACTTCAACATAACTTCGTCACTTACAACACACATACATACACTTTATATTACATTCAAACACATTCAAAACTCATTTAAACACCTTCACACATTAAAACTCCGTTCAAACTTCAAGATTGCTACTCCTCCTCCAGATCGTTACATAAGACTCACGTGATAAAGGTATTATTCTTGAGGATCGATTCTAATTTAATTCCTTTTGTACTAACAATCTATTTGTCATAATGTAGATCTTAAAGAAATTCACACTTTCTTGTATATTCTAATCTCTACTATTCTCTTTCTTTTATTTTTTTATGTTATTCATATCTATATCCATGCTTGTATGATTTAATGCTTTCATCACTGCACATGCTTATTTTTGTTAATCAAAGACCTAAATAAATGTTCCAACGCCAAATTCAGATAATTTGAACAATTGAATTAGGTTCCCAGTAATTTGATTCCATAATAACATGTCACCAAAAATTCTCCTTTATGTGTTTAATGAACCAACGTAGACAAATTATTAGATTGCATTGACATATCATGTGGTTGTTTAATTCCATAAATCTTGACATGAATCGATATTAAGTAGAGGCCATCAATGGGCGAATTTGATTCCTGATCATATTCGTACCCTCACCCCCGAACTCAATTTTTGGTTCATTGACCATTTATGGAGTCATGACGGGGAAATCTACATTGGATAAGTCCCTAAGTTGTCCCTACGATTTCCCAATATCCAATTAGGTTTATGAGTCTTCCGATCCTTTAAAGACTTGTTGGCGACTTCAAAAACGTTTTCAATAAAACGTTTTCAATAAAACCTTTACAATGAGGTAGTCAAATACACTCTCATCCCGATTAGGCAATAAAGCACGCCTATAATTTGGCGAATTTACTGGGCAGGATTTTAAAATTTATTTTTAAATGAGTGGCTGAAACTCGAAAAATACGATACATATTTGTTTTATGCTTTTAAATGACATTAAAGTTTTGCATATGCATCGCTATTTCTCTGGGCCACTATAAGGAAAATCGTCCTTGCCTCATCAGCGCATGTTTTATGAGTGAGGCCACCCCCAAGGGGTTTGCGCTTTGTCCCTCCAAAAATCTCCGTGAGCGATAATGTTAGATCTTAGTCATAGGCAAACCTACCCAACCATGGCATTGTTCTCTTGTTCCTGACTTGAGACTAGAGTGCATCTTACACGTTGCCACCTTTTAAGCAAAGGTACGAAGCGTGGGATCAATCTCTTAGTCATGGACCCTTTAAAGCCTTAACCTAAGCCTGACCATAGTATCAAACGTAGATCTTGACCTTAGGTTGGAACTGCATACTATTCTTGACTATATGACATTATTGATTGCTTGTTTGCTATGTTCAACATGCTTTGCTCTAGTATTACCCCTCGAATTAGGCTAGAAATCATCGAAAAATGACTGATACATCGTCGAAACAAATAACTGCATCGCCATACCATTGTGCTAAGTGCAAGTAGCGTGCGTCTCATGCAAGCAACTTGCACCTGACGCACCAGTATATATATGAGCTAATTAGAAGGAGAAGATCAACTTTGAGTATTATAAAATAACCGTATGTTTATTGCTTTGAGTTTATCCCAAACTAAAATATGTCTCTTATACATTCGAGTGTGTCTTGAGTTATAGGATTAGGGTGAGCTTGAGTGTGTCTCAGTTCTAGCCTAAGATTCCAAAACGTTGAGTTTATTTTTGAAATTTGGATCCAATTTTAAAGTCTTTGAGTGAGCATTCATTTCCTTTGGTTTTAATCCATCATCCTATATTTGGGAGGGTGTATTCAGATTTACATCACTTTGCCTATTTTCAATGGGGGTGGAATAATTTCAAGCCGCTATGGGCTCTCATATCATGTCAGCCATTCTTTTCCCCCAGAATATATCAGTGAGATAAATTCAGCTATTCTGCATTTTTGGTGTAGACCAGGATAAGGGAAGTCAGGGATATGCTGGAGGAAACAAAGTGTGCTGGAAAAGCACAAATCAGGCGATGGTATTAGGCTTCAAAATATAAAATGTCATGTACAAGGCCATGGTATTCAAACAGGCGTGGATAATTCAGAACAATCTGAACCTCCTAATCAGTAGAATAATTAGAACAAAATATGGAGGTCGTTTAATTGATTTGGCCTTGAGGAAGAAAAATCCTGCCATCATGTCATTGGGGGCGAGAGGAATGTAGAGAGCTGCAGATCACATGAAGGCAGGATTGGGAAAATGGATAAGGGATGGAAGCTCCACGAAAATATTCAAAGAAAGATGGGTGGAGGAGAAACCCCTAAAAAGCGTGCCAAAAAACAGGATCTCAAAGTCATTCTCCTTCGAAGCTCAACATATTAAGATAGTTACGGAGCTGATGAATAATGAAAAGCGGTGGGATCACAACAAAGTTTTCTCAACCTTTAGCAAGGAAAGTGCAAAGAGAATTCTGGCCATGCATATTTGTGAAGCAGCAACAGAAGACAGGGTCTATTGGGATGGGTAACACCCGACCCATACAGAGTCGAGTCCATCGTCACCAATGCACATCCAGGGCCAACAATTGTCCTCAATAACCAACACAAGTTCTTACGGCACATTTTGTCCTCACTCACACGCTCACTGAGAAACTTCCCAGGAGGTCACCCATCCCTGAACTACTCCCAACCAAGCACGCTTACTCGCAGAATAACAAAGGAAATGAGCTCTCTAAAAGAAAGATGCATCTTGTTGGAATGAGTAGCCTGCTAAATGCCTTTAAAGCAATCATGAGGAGTATTACAATACAACCCACTTGAGGACAACAACGCCCTCGTTGCACCCGAGGACTCCACATATTCGGCCACAACGACTTGTGGGTCGCGCCAGCCTGAAAACTAATCACATATTCGATCGCAGCCGGTGATATAGTCCCAAAATCCTCCCCCACTAGGCGACGACTAACCTTGAATTAATTATCCACACGATCAGCACGGGGGTCGTAGGATTGTTCTGATACCATTTGTAACACCTGACTCATACGGAGTCGAGTCTAACCTTTGAAAGGAGTACTATGCTATGGAGTGTGGTGATAGTGAATTAGCGGTAAAGGGTATGATAAACCCAAACAAAGCGAGACAAAATCACAAGGAGCCCGATCGATGAATAAGGAATGTTGCTGAAACCCTCCCTTTCTTCTTCCGCTATATTAAAGTAGACAGGGACAGGGCTAGGATGGCTCACAACTTATTGTCGAGGGCAGAAAGCCCCCTTAATTTCTCGTGCGTCTTGTCCTTTTCTTGTAATGCGTAGTTGCCAAAAAAAATCGCATTTAATTTTTTATACAAGATTTATAAGTTTTTATACAACATAAATTATTCTTTTAACAACATATTTTTCTTACAACATTTGTAATTGATTATACAACAATAATGTTTCATTAACGATATCGATTTTTTTCCTTTCTATCTTATTTTTGTATGTACTTTTATTTATAATATTGCCATGGGTTGAAAAAAATTGTTCCACCCAGACTGGATAATCGGTGCATTGTGCTCCCCGGAGTCAATGAAAACTATGCTCCCACAATACAAAATATAACATTTACGAAAACGAAAACGAGCAGTTTGCTGTTGAAGTGGAACATTACATGAACTCACTTATGAAAACGAACATTTTACTGTTGAAGTGGAACATTACGTCACTTACGAAAACGAACATTTTGCTATTGAAGTGGAACATTACAAGAATTCACTTACGAAAACGAACATTTTACTGTTGAAGTAGAATAATTTTACAAGGGAATAAACCTAGTACTATATAAACATAAACAAAGGTACAAGGAACAAGTGAAAAAATATTTTTGTATTTAAACATTGAACTTATACTCTATATTTTTTTTACAAGTATGATTCAAATATTTTTGTTTCTTATATTCAATTAAATGTTCAAACATATAAATGTAACATGTACTGAATTAGGACTAAAAAGTTCTAAGAATATAAGACTTAAATAGAACATGTGCTTATTGAGAAAAGAATCCATTTTCATTGAAAATTAGGCTTAAAATAGAACATTTACTTGAATAGAACATTTTCTCATCGGATATAAAATATACTTTCACGAAAAATGAAACATATTTTTCATTGACATATAAGCTTTAAATGAACATTTGTTGAAATATAATACTTCAAGTAAATAGAACAATTTTATTCTATTCCCTATCCGTTTTCCCAATCCTAATTACTTGTCTCGCTGAAAAATAGTATTTGCTTATCGAAAAGTTCGAGACTTACTTGAATAGAAAGGAGAAATGCGAATAGATTACTTGTTTGAGACTTAAATATTATTTGCTTATCGAAAGTAGAACAATTTTCACGGAAAATAAAACATGTCTCACTGAAAAATAAGCTTAAAACTAACATTTGTTGAAATAGAACATTTACTTATAAAAATAGAACAATTTCCACAGAAAATAGAACATATTTTTTGCTGAAAAATATACTTAAAACGAACATTTGTTGAAATAAAACATTTGCCAACAAAAAATGGGACAAATTAACTGAGCGTACCATGTGTACCGTGCTCCTAGGAGCACTGTAACATTTTCACAAACTTAAACTAGGAATTTCTCTTTTTCAGACTTGTTTTTTTGTTTTTGATGAAACAGACTTGTTATCTTACCGCGCTTATCAACACTAGTTGTTGGCCGACGCGCGATGCGCGCCGTCCCCCAAGGTAGAAAATTTTGATAAACAAAATCATTGGTGTAACTATCTGAACCAAATCATTATGGTTATCATTTAATTTAAGTGTATTTGTGATATTCAAATTAAGCTAAATGTAATTAGTATATTGAATGTGAAGCAATTGCGTTAAGATGTTTGATACTTATACTCGCAGTTTTGGTCTTATAGTTGTTGGGAATTAGCAAAAGTGATTGCGGACAACTAAATGTTAAGCATTAGCATAAATAAATTGGGGGAAACAAAGGCATCTAAACTTGGTAGATAAGAGCATAAGCTAAGTAGACTGCATAACATATATGCATATACCCTTGTTAGTTATGCCTATTGTTGAGTTACATAATACGAAAAGAGTCTCTGTGAGGAACATTGAGCCGTGTGAGCCTTCATGTAATTATGCTCCTTTAAAACGCTCTTGAATAATTGTTATATATATTACAAGAACTTAACCATGCCTAATAACAAAACACATTAGTAGCAAAGATGCTAGGCCGATCATAATTGAAGGTTCTCTCCATGCGACTATGAGAATCCTACAACGAGAATGGTTGTATATTACTCTTATATGAATAATACGACAAAGCAACAAAGCTTAAGCTGTTTGCTGGGCATATCTCTGTAAGGTTTTATTTCATTTCTGAATTGTTCATCCTTTATGTAGTAAGATAGATTCCACCAATAACAATCCACTAAATGCATCACCAATAGCGTGATTGATTAACTTAGTGACAACTAATAACGTGAACAACGCCTTTTTACAATCTGAGCTTGATAAAGGCAATATCGTTAGTAGGAAATTTAATTATTAGAGACTTAAAGAAGTTATGATAATAAATTATAATTCAATTGACTTGTACAAAGGAAGAGAGGTCAATATTTCTAGCTTCCAACCAAGATATAATTATATCATAAAACAATACGATAATTGAATTGAATGACAATTGTTGTCATTTAGAACATTTCCTACATAAGGGCATGTTCTTCCCAACTTATTTTCAGTTCAGTTCAGTTGCAATCAGTTCAGTTTAGTTCAATTCAGTTCAGTTCTGTTCCTAAATTATCATCATTACTATTAGTTATAATTTAATTCATTTCAGTTCAGTTCAATTCAGTTCAGTTCAGTTGCAATCAGTTCAGTTCAATTCAGTTCAGTTGAGTTGTTTTATGCCGAAAAGAACAGGCCCTAAGTAGGTGTAAAAAAAACTGTCCAATTATTATAAGATCAGTAGTAGTACATCATACATCACTGAACATAGCTTCATGGCCAAAGGTAGCGAAAATGATTATGAATAGCTAAATGTAAGTATTAGCATAATCAGTTTAAGAAAGGCCAAAGCATGTGAACTTGTAGTTAACAACATAAGGTAATTAGAATGTATAACATATATGCATATAGTCTTTGCTAGTGCAAGCAATTTTTGGGTTACAAAACATGCCAAAGGTCTTGTGCCTTCTCTAAAATGTTGTGTCATTGTTATATCTATTACCAGAATTCAATCATACATAGTAGCGAAAGGGATTAGTTCATATTAGACGATGATTAACTCTTGGGGGCACATTGTTAACATCTAGCATTAGGCTGTACAACAAAACAATAAGCAAAAGGGCCCTTGGGTGGGTGATGCAGTGCCTTAATTACTTGGCTCATCAGCAGAGCGCCAGTGGTATACATGAACAACAACAAACAAAAGAAAGAGAGAGAGGAAAGAGAAAAAGACCGACGAGCAAAGAAGACGCCGCGACGAAGGAAGACGTGAGTAGGACGAGAAGTGGAAGGCCAAGGATGCAATTTCCAACAATTGGAAAACAAAAATTAGGATTAGAAGGGAATTGAAAACGAGAGAGAGCGAACAAGATGGGAAACAACCCCAGAGTAATATTTATGATTAAGATAATTAGGCCAGCCTTTAACTAAGCTAAAGAGAGAGAGCAAATTTTCATAATTGTGAGTTAAATCTTATTTCTTCTTCCTTCTCTGATTTCTACCTTTCTTCTTTCTTCTCTGATTTCTAACTTACTTCTTCTCTCATCTTTTTTTTCTGATTTCTTTCTTCTTTCTTCTCTGTTTTTTTTATGATGATGATTTGGATTTCTAGTTGCTTTAGTGGGCTAATCTTGTAAACTTTATTTGCTTTTCTTTCTACTTAGTACTTGGATTTCTAGTTGTTCTAGTGGGCTAATCGTGAAAACTTTATTTGCTTTTCTTTCTACTTACTACTTAGTACTTTGACTTGTTGCGGTACTCTAGCAATGAATTATGCTTTATTATATCCTTTTATGAGTCTCTAATTAATATAATATTTATGTTGTTTTTAAGTATTACAACGCTTCTATATTTGATTTCTAAGACTAAACATTCCACAAAAAATCAAGGACAAAAAATGCTTCATTCAAATCTTCAAAAGCCTAAAAAAGAGTCCAAGACATTTGTGGAGTATCACTGCAATTCTACTTTCTCAAACGGTCTTAAACTTTCAATCACCCATATTCTACAACTATATATATATATATATATATATATATGATAAACCATCTCAACATGAACCTAAATGCAATAACAGTAAACAAAGCACAATCTATCCTATTTCGACTGCTAACAAAGCCCAATCCATAGGTGTAATTGGCCACAAACATATATCAATCATCACAACACTAATAATTTAAACCTCATCCATCCTATTTACATGCTAAGGGAACTTATCTGAAGGATCTTTGACTTTGGATTGCAAAAGAGCAAAAAAAAATAGTCTTAGTATCAGAAAGACACAACAACGATCACAATTTTAAAGGATAACAATGACAACAAATACTTGTTTTAGTTCTAAGATGCCTCAATGCTGCATTTGCATCCGTCAAACTTCATGGTCCACATCTGGAACGAATAATTACACAAAAAAAGTCAAATTAGTTAAGAACCCATTAACGTACTATTTTCAATAAGAAAACATCACATTAACCATATAATGCAAAACACTCCCCAAAAAATAACACGAATATACATCATGAAATGAAAGAAGATAATTAACTGAGAAATCATAAAAAGGCGCTATAAAATTAGAGATAAGAGAGAGAGAAAATAAGAATGCTGAAGAAAGAGGTGTATTGAAGTCTAGGTCAGAGAGGTGTATTGAATAACCCTGATCCCAAAAGAAATTACATGCAGAACAATGAAAAAATTATACTTACCATATAGTAAAGGAAGGGAAAGATGGATGATATCGGCAAAGCAGAAACGAAAACAACACAAGCATACATTTTAGAATTACAATGTAAAACCTAAACAACCAGGATCAAATGTAACAAAGGGAACATAAGAGACATGACAATTCCTGATATTGACATTTTCTATACAAGTAAATTAATGGAAAAGAATAAAATTTGGTTCATATTATCAACCACATTGCTAAAACAAATTTTACATTAACTGAGACCTATTATCACTTCAAAATGAACCAGCCTCAATTAATTCCTCAAATCCAACAAAATTCCAATCTTATCTCAACCAGACAAAAGCAACATGTGATGTAGGAGTTGTCGGAAGTATGCCTTTTTCGGCTTTTAGACGGTATGAATCAAACATCAAAATGTGCTAAATAAAAAGTATGCCACCATTTCGTATCACTCTAAGAAAAAAAACTCAACAACAACCAGCAAAGCTTAGATCTTCAAATATATTTGTTTAAATCACAAGAGAAATGCCCAAAGATTACATATTTTTCTTGTTTTTCAAATATCTACTGTGATATTTTTCTCACATTTTCCAATAACTCAGCAATAAAAAAACATCTGAAAATAGGGGGAAAATTGTCAAAATGAAGATTAACTTACATTAGAAGTTGGAAAGAATGAAATGTGAGTTATGACATTGATGAAGCAATGAAATTGTTGATAGTGCAATGAGAAGTTGGGGCAACCTCTAGAAAGCTATCTGAATGGATTTGACAGCTTGGAAATGTAGAACAAAGCTTAAGCTTCCCCTTTAGATGGCATAATCCAAAGAAACCTGTTAATTCCTATACATTCAAATTTCATTTGGCAATAAAGTAAAACAGCTATTTCTTTTCATTCAAACACTCAACCAACTTATCTTTACCTCGGATGTTGGGAATTGCCAAAGGTAGCAGAGAAATAGCAGGTGCCATCATCAACAACTCTAATCTAAGACTTAAGAGAGACAAAAATTCACTCCAAATTAGCATTAACAATACAATAATCAGTCATGAATCATTAATTCATTTTATGGAAAAACTGTAAAAAAGTACCTTAAGTCTCAAAGAATCCAACCCTAATCTATTCTAATCCCCTTTTGTTCCGCTTTAATTGTCCCCTAATCTAGTCGCCTCTTTCAGTTACGGATTTCCCCTTTGTCTTTGCTTCAAGTCTTGTCGTTTCTGCTGCTTCTATTATCTAATGATCTACTCCTTTTTTTCCTTCTCTTTCTCATATCAATTTCATTTTTTTTTCTTGAGAAGATTAACTTACATCAGTTTGAATTGTTTCTTGAACCAAAGCCTAAAACCAAAAAGAAGAGAGAGAAAAAATGGTGTGCAATTTCCCTTTTACCAATCATTAATTGTTTATGATCATCACTCTCAACAAGAACATATGTACTTAAACAAGGAAATAAATAGAAGACAAGGCAAGAACTACCATAAGCACCCTACCTTTTGTTTGTTTTTGATGGATACAACACAAAACAGATAAACAATATTACAGAGAAAGAAAATAACGAGAGTAACATATAACTAAGGCAGAGGTAACCCAAATATAGATATGGGAAAAAGGATTGAGCTTTCAAGTACTAAAATAGGATTATAATATTACACCATTGTCCAAGATAAGGCTCAATAGCCACAACAATTCTAGGAAGCACATGGCATAGCAACAGTGTTTTCCACACATCAGAGGGAAAAAGGACGAACAGTAGCAGGACTTACACCAACTGGACATCAACCCAACTGCCCAGCAAATTCAGGGTTTAAACATAGGTTAACAAATGGACAAACAGGCTTAACATTGAAGATAATTGAGGTTAACTTTAAAATATCTATTAATTTGTGAAGGGGGATTAACATTAAAAAGTGCAGGAAAATTTATTTACAATCCCTAAATGAGAGTTACGTTAATTAAACATGAACAAATTGGAGTATTGAGGAGCAACTCAACACGAATTGTACCAAACACAATAAAAAAAAAACTACCAACCAAACTCGACTAACACCACAGAACAACAAATGAAAGCAAAGAAATACAATGGAAGGGACAATTACAATTAGGATTCAAGCAAATACCTCTGCAAATCGGAAATTTCCATTTTTGGGCCTCCTCTTCTTCTAGTTTCTACCCCCTCCAATGCCTAATTGGTCGATTCACCTCCCCCAAAAGACGAACACAATATTCTGTTGTGCCTGGATATATCTGTTTGAGGTTTTTGCATTGTTTGGAATTAACCCAAGAGTATAATAAGCGCACAAGATTAAGAATGAATTGTTGAAGAAGAATTGCAGGAGGTAGGAGAAGGTGGTATGGGGAGTGTGGTTTGCCGCCAAGAGAACACGCGCCAAAGGGAGAGAAAGCTGATATTGAGTCAATGTGGGATGAAGTCAAAGGGACACGAACCAACTTAAGGGCAGTTCAGCAGTTTCAAGAATTTGTAAGGGCAAAAAAGGTATCACACTATTCATAAGCTACAGTAGAATGAGTTCTCACTTTTACATTAGAACTAGTGGTTTGGTCGCGCGCTACGCGCGCGTATGGCTAGCAGTAGCTAGATTGGTACCAATATCAATCAAATGACCTATAATTTCTTGTTATTATAAGAATTGTTGAATTTTTGTTACAAGAAGCATACATTTTTTTTCTGGTAACTTCCTTTTTTAAATCTAGTACTCCATATATTGCTACTTTTAGTTTCAGCCAAGAAAATTTCATTGCCCTCCTCCCACATTTTTCACTTCATATGGCTATATTCCCCCATGTTATTCCTCTAATTTGCATTTGAATCTTCTTTAGACTATTAAGGTGGCAAATTATTATATTTAGACCCTCTATAGATAATACCTAAGTTTAACAAAATAGCATTTTCAAATGAAACATACCAAATAAGCCGCATGTAAGTACACATATTATAGAAAGATGGTTTGACAAAACTAAATATGATATTTGAACATTTTAATTTTTACGCTCAGACACATAATTTATATATCTATGATAATTTCATTATACAATTTTACATGATCATTTGGATGGATATAAATAGAGTATACAAGAATAAGGTTCTGTTCTTTTGGACTGAATTAATGAAAATACCCTCTCACAATTCAGTTCAGTTCAATTCAGTTCAATGCAGTCCAGTTTAGTCTAGTCTAGTCTAGTTCAGTCTGGTTTAGTTCAGTTCAGAAATTCAGTTTAGTTCAAGAAAATTCTGTTCAATTAATTTCCTCTCACAATTTCAATTCAGTTCAGTTTAGTTCAATTCAGTCCGACCAAAAGAACGGAGCCTAAATCATCCAAAACTGACTTTGAGAGTTCAGAGTTTGAGTCAATAATAGTGATCATATGATATGATCCTTTCTATTTCATCGCGCATATGCCCAACGCCAAGTAATTTTCACATAAAATAAATGTACACTCAATGGACATGAAGTTTGTATCACTCAACTGCGAGAAAAATTATAAGAGAACATGACAGTAGAATGATGATAAAAAAATGGGTAAGAAAATCTAATCCCAGGGGCTATATTTCTTTTTCGGATATTTCCCACATACATAAACAGAAATTATAAAGAGGTATTTATGGTAAAAAGAACAAGAAACCCCTTGGGTTGGATGTTGCCCACCTTTGAGATAGGGCTATCATGAGTCATGACTCCACGACTGCACATAGCAAAATGTATGTATGATAAAGATGTATGTTCAGTATCCTATCGTCTGCCACTCCAACGCAACTGTATACTTCTATTTTTTTTGGAATTGATGAGATCGTATCTATCATAGATTCGTTCATTGTTCGCAACATCAACAAGAGTGATGTCCACAAAACCCACGTGATTCCTACACAATTTTGGCTCCACACTTAATTGACATGGAATATATAGAGATGCTATTATATGGGGCAACTGAATTAATGAGGTATTTACTTACTTTTCTCAACTTCTACGCTTACTGAGAATTTCTATACGCATATTTTCCTGCAGAGGTGGTTCATCAATCATATAACTATGGTCATCGAGTATTCTTGATGGTCTCTTGATGGTATGTAGATCTTCAACAATTCATGCATCAGAAAAAGAATATTCTAGGATACATAATAAAAGTGTTCTAATCTTCACTCTTTATCTTTGAGATGTTATTAAGAGAGAGAAGCTTTAACGCTGGCGAATTTTAAAGAAATTCACCTTTTTTTCTTTTTTTTTCACCTATAAATATAATCTAAGTATAAGGATTGGTGTGATGCTCTCCCTCTACCTCCTTAGATGATATGACAGAAATCAAAAGTGCTCCTCCTTCGCAGCTGATTTTCTCACCCATTTCACTATTGTATTTTTCATGTTTTTCTCTCTCTACAGTATTTTTCATGCTTTTCTCACCCATTTGAATAGTGGGAACTTCCTAATTTAAAAGGGGTGGATTATTTACCATTAAATTTCTAACATATATGTCTATGAGAATATATGGAGGCTTGCCAATGTAGCCTAGATCCTCTGACATTCACAAGTGGATCTTAAAAATAAAATCCTTAGGCACCCAAGAAATCTATAATTGAAAGAATTTTTTGCCACTGACAAGTAACAACATAAAAGGAGGTGAAACAACAGAAAACTGGAATTAGATAGGCAAGATTCACCTTTACTCGACACGTCATAGCAGTGGAGGGTTGTTCAAAGGATTGTCGATTGCAAGTCACCTTCTGTTGCATTCCCATAAACACTGACAGCATCCCAGAGACTTGAGAAGAAAAGACAACAGGATGTGAGTGGGAATTTAGATACAACTATTAGATTTCATGAACCAGATGAGGAATCGCAAGCAGTATATTGAAGAATAACCTGCTGCCCCTAGTCATTATAGAAGCCAAATCAAAGCGAAAGCCATCCACATGAATTTCTGTGACCCAGTATCTGTTGCAGAAAAAAAGATAATATCTACTAATAGAAACAAATAGCAAGTTGCAAGGAAAAGATGAAAGCCTAAGATGCCAAAGGCCATGTAAAGGGTATCAGTTGTTCTGGGTTGAACAAACGAGGAGCATAACTTTACTTCACCAACAATGCAGCTAGTTTGTAGCATATCAACCATCATAGTGACTATAATATAGCACAAACAAATTATGAAGAAACCATCACCAATTACAATTGGACCAACATGTGCATGTACAGTAAGAAATTTGTAAATATTTGAAGACTGTTTCACACCAATTTTTAGAAGGATTTTCACAATACTACAAACTTGGACCAACATGTGCATGTGACAAGTATATATAATAGAGACATAAACAAGCAAAAATTAATAGTTTATTTGATATTTATATGTAGACTTTCTTTGTAAATAAATAACTAATAGTGATAGAGGAGAAGAACTCATCCACATAACCTCAAAAACTCTAGAAAGAACTCATTCACATAATCAGGAAGACTGAGTTTTTCCACATCAATACAACTACTTACGTTAAGCAATGCATGTCCCATTATTTAACAAGGAGAAAGGGAAGAGAAAAGGGAAGAGAAGCTGTAACACCCGACCCATCCGGAGTCGTGTATATCTTCACCAATGCGCATCCAGGGCCAACAACTGTCCTCAATAACCAACACAAGTTCTTCCGGCGCATTTTATCCTCACTCATGCGCACCCCGAGAAACTTCCCAGGAGGTCACCCATCCCTGGACTACTCCCAGCCAAGCACGCTTAACTGTGGAGTAACTAAGGAAATGAGCTCCCTAAAAGAAAGATGCATCTTGTTGGAATGAGTAGCCTGCTAAATCCCTTTAAAGCAATCATGAGGGGTATTACATACACCCCCCACTTGAGAACAACAACGCCCTCGTTGCGCTTGAGGACTCCACATATTCGGCATACAGCCTGTGGGTCGCCCCAGCCTGAAGAGTGATCACCGGAGACTCCAGATATTCGGTCTGACGACCTCTGGGTCGCTCCTTATGAAAATGCAGCCCCAAAATCCTCCCCCACTAGGCGCCTGAGGACTCCTAATATTCGGCCTTACGGCCTTAGGGTCGCCCAACACGCGGTCGTAGGGTTGCTTCGATACCATTTGTAACACCCGACCCATCCGGAGTCGAGTATATCGTCACTAATGCGCA
Organism: Beta corolliflora; assembly: GCA_947648045.1. Taxonomy (NCBI): domain Eukaryota; kingdom Viridiplantae; phylum Streptophyta; class Magnoliopsida; order Caryophyllales; family Amaranthaceae; genus Beta; species Beta corolliflora. Next base: position 187,440 of record CANSZD010001020.1, read on the forward strand.
TCAAGGGCCAACAACCGTCCTCAATAACCAACACAAGTTCTTCCGGCGTATTTTTCCTCACTCATACGCACCCCCGAGAAACTTCCTCAGAGGTCACCCATCCTCGGACTACTCCCGCCCAAGCACGCTTAACCGTGGAGTAACTAAGGAAATGAGCTCCCTAAAAGAAAGATGCATCTTGTTGGAATGAGTAGCCCGCTAAATCCCTTTAAAGCAATCATGAGGGGTATTACATACACCCACACTTGAGAACAAAGAACGCCCTCGTTGCGCCCGAGGACTCCACATATTCGGCAGATACGGCCCGTGGGTCGCCCCCACTGAAGACCGATCGCCGGAGACTCCGGATATTCGGCTCGACGACCTGGGTCGCTCCCTTATGACAATGCAGCCCCTGAATCCTCCCCCACCAGGCGCCCGAGGACTCCTAATATTCGGCCTTACGGCCTTAGGGGTCGCCCAACACGCGGTCGCAGGGTTGCTTCCGATACCATTTGTAACACCCGACCCTTCCGGAGTCGAGTATATTGTCACCAATGCGCATCCAGGGGCCAACAACCGTCCTCAATAACCAACACAAGTTCTTCCGGCGTATTTTGTCCTCACTCATACGCACCCCGAGAAACTTCCCAGAGGTCACCCATCCCCTGGACTACTCCCGCCCAAGCACGCTTAATCGTGGAGTAACTAAGGAAATAAGCTCCCTAAAAGAAAGATGCATCTTGTTGGAATGAGTAGCCTGCTAAATCCCTTTAAAGCAATCATGAGGGGTATTACAGAAGCAATACGCCAGCACTACCTACCTCTCAATGCCAAATTGAAACAAGAATATGCCATATATGTATTCCTTTGGCAGGTGGTATTACAAGTACGCAAATTCCATCACATAATACTTAAGATCTCATCCAAATAAAGGCAAGAATCCGCATCAATGTGGATCAATTCCCACCCAAAAGATCACATTAGTCACATAGATCCTCTGCGCCCAAGTGGCCTCACTAAGGGCCCTTCTAGTTTATGTATTGCTAGGCATCAAATATATATAATACAATTAATTAGATAGTTTGGAATTAACTTTTTTGAGGGGTCAATTGTATTAACTTTATTCTTTTCAAAGTTGTTGCTTTGGTTTATTTTAGACATCAAATCAGAGACACTTTAGAAGACAATATAAGATTATGACCTGATGATGCATAGTAGTAATAAAGTAGTTGTTGGAATAGGGTATGGTTTGAGTTTATATGATTCAAGTTAAATTCAGGGTTCATCCACATTTGCTTTTAAATCTCCAAAAAAGTAACCTTCAAACAGAAGATAAAAAAAGACCACGCGAATTAAAAAAATACATCAAACGAAAATTTATGAAATAAAACCCTAGAAAAACATTAGAGAAAAGGAAAGGAAATTTACTAAACTTTAATTGGTAACAAGTTTTTGTAAAAGGAAATTACCCTAGCCATCTCCTCCAATTTCTAACAATTTTCTGCAAAAGAAAATTACATTAAATCACTAAACTTTAGATCTCAACTTGCTTCACAAATACTCCAATTTCATGAGATCAAGCACACAAAAAAAGAGGAAATGAAGACAGAGAAAATGGAAAGAAATATAAACCTTCTTGCGCTGATCTTGTGCATCTTGTTGTAGAAGAAGAACCCTAACATAGAAATCGCAAAACAAAAAAAGAGGTATCTGAAAATATAAAAAACGCGAGTACTAAATTAGCTAGTTGCAATTCAACTCTCTTTTAAAAAATTGGCCATGGATCGAAGCAGAAGAAAAGGACGACTACTAAAGCAAGGGAAAGCTTTAGGGTTTATGTTCTTGTGGAGGAGGAGAGTGAAGCACGTCAAAAACAAAGAGTAAAGAAAGCGAGTCAAAGATAGAGGAGAGAGAAGACCGAAGAGGAGAGGAGAAAAAGATCTTACGGCTTAGATGAAAACTTAGATGAAGGGCTCATATTTGGCCAGTCCTTAGGAACAGTAAACTTCAAGGATTTATCACTCAATTCACTATTGTAGTGAATAGTGGGAACTTCCCACTTTTAGAAAGGGTGGATTAGAATGAGTTCTCACTTTTTAACGGGTATGGATATCTGGGAGCAAGAACAGAATTCCCTTAATTTGACACTAGTATTTTTTGCACGCGATGCGTGCGTGACATCACGTATGCGTGATTTTGTGGATATTTTCAATTTAATCCTCATTCATGACAGAAGTTGAAATAAGAGGAGGGAGAAGAGGAGCGAAGAAGTAGAAAAAACCGCCTTTATAATTAATTCTTCGCATTAAAAAAAAATTGGAAAAGGTGAACACAGTGAAGTAACATAACCTGCCATTTATCTATTTTAACGCAAATGTTATGATTCTTTTCCCCTTTTTTTTCGTTATTTTACTTTTGTTTTTTAAATTTATTAAATGGTTGCAATTGTAATTTTTGTTTATAGTTGGGGTAATTTAGGCAACTCAAGTGGACACCAAAGTCCTCAAGAGTTGCCTTATATAATAGAGATTAGCACTAGCAGTGTCTCCCTGTCTCCCCGTTGCACCGCGCCTATCTTCTCTCTTCACACTCCACATGAACTACTCCTTCCTGTTACTCTCTCTATAAGATGCTTGCAGAACATGATGATGGCGGTTCGTACTGTCCATAGCTGTTGTATCATTCGCTCATCCGCCAATTCTTCTCATTCTCTCTCTTCTTTCTTATGCTCTTTCCATCAATATCGACCTACACATTCAAGGACCCCTTCCAAATTAGGGTTTCTACCTTCTAACTGTCGCTTCGAGCTTCATTTCAATGGTTATGGCGGAAAACTCGGAGTTTCTGATGGTCAAAATTTAGTTGACAGTGTCTTGAAGGAGCTTCACGAAAGACGTAGGACGATGAGGGTTCGCGTCTCGAACAAGTAATCTATTCGCATTTCTCCTTTCTTTTTCTTCGATTTTCGTTACCATTTGATTTTATGTTTGTTGTTGTTGTTGTTGGTATTGTGTGATATTATATATTAACATTCTGGAGAATTTGGTATCAGTATAATTGACATATTTATTTTTCTTGCTCAAAATTTTGTTGGAGCTTAGTACATTGGACGGCAATAAGTAGTTCTAGAGCCATTGCATTATTGATAGCATCGACTTAATTGGTTTAGTTGGCTGCTTTGGCTTTGGATATTTTGTCTTCAATATTCTTTTTGTTCTCATAGATTTTAGTGTGTTGTGTTGATGAGGAAGATAGAGCGGCATGATGTTTAATCCGTAAGCCATAATTTTGTATCAAATAAGACTGTCAAAAGAAACACGAGGATGCAAAAATTTCTGAAGAAACAAGGTACTTAATAGGTGGTTTTGTTTTTGTTGGAAATTGAGTGTTTGGAGCGACAGGAAGTGAATACGACACGTAAAAAATGATGCCTGAGATCTACTGACTATGCTGGTTCAACATGATCCATTTGCTGAAAAATATACTTAAAACGAACATTTGTTGAAATAAAACATTTGCCAACAAAAAATGGGACAAATTTACTGAGCGTAACATTTTCACAAACTTGAACTAGGAATTTCTCTTTTTCAGACTTGTTTTTTTGTTTTTGATGAAACAAACTTGTTATCTTACTGCGCTTATCAACACTAGTTGTTGGCCGACGTGCGATGCGCGCCGTCCCCCAAGGTAGAATAATTTGATTAACAAATTCATTGGTGTAACTATGTGAACCAAATCATTATGATTATCATTTAATTTAAGTGTATTTGTGATATTCAAATTAAGCTAAATGTAATTAGTATATTGAATGTGAAGCTATTGCGTTAAGATGTTTGATACTTATACTCGTAGTTTTGGTCTTATAGTTGTTGGGAAGTAGCAAAAGTGATTGCGGACAACTAAATGTTAAGCATTAGCATAAATAAATTGGGGGAAACAAAGGCATCTAAACTTGGTAGATAAGAGCATAAGCTAAGTAGATTGCATAACATATATGCATATTCCCTTGTTAGTTTTGGCTATTGTTGAGTTACATAATACGAAAAGAGTCTCTGTGAGGAATATTGAGCCGTGTGAGCCTTCATGTAATTATGTTCCTCTAAAACGCTCTTGAATAATTGTTATATATATTACAAGAACTTAACCATGCCTAATAGCAAAACACATTAATAGCAAAGATGCTAGGCCGATCATAATTGAAGGTTCTCTCCATGCGACTATGAGAATCCTACAACGAGAATGGTTGTATATTACTCTTATATGAATAATACGACGAAGCAACAAAGCTTAAGCAGTTTGCTGGGCATATCTCTGTAAGGTTTTATTTCATTTCTGAATTGTTCATCCTTTATGTAGTAAGATAGATTCCACCAATAACAATCCACTAAATGCATCACCAATAGCGTGATTGATTAACTTAGTGACAACTAATAACGTGAACAACGCCTTTTTACAATCTGAGCTTGATAAAGGCAATATCGTTAGTAGGAAATTTAATTATGAGAGACTTAAAGAAGTTATGATAATAAATTATAATTCAATTGACTTGTACAAAGGAAGAGAGGTCAATATTTCTAGCTTCCAACCAAGATATAATTATATCATAAAACAATACGATAATTGAATTGAATGACAATTGTTGTCATTTAGAACATTTCCTACATAAGGGCATGTTCTTCCCAACTTATTTTCAGTTCAGTTGCAATCAGTTCAGTTTAGTTCAATTCGGCTTCGCTTGTTCCTAAATTATCATCATTACTATTAGTTATAATTTAATTCATTTCGATTCGGGTTCAATTCGCCGCTTCGATTCTGTCAGTTGATTCGATTCGATTCAGTTGAGTTGTTTTATGCCGAAAAGAACGGGCCCTAAGTAGGTGTAAAAAAAGCGTCCAATTATTATAAGATCAGTAGTAGTACATCATACATCACTGAACATAGCTTCATGGCCAAAGGTAGCGAAAATGATTATGAATAGCTAAATGTAAGTATTAGCATAATCAGTTTAAGAAAGGCCAAAGCATGTGAACTTGTAGTTAACAACATAAGGTAATTAGAATGTATAACATATATGCATATAGTCTTTGCTAGTGCAAGCAATTTTTGGGTTACAAAACATGCCAAAGGTCTTGTGCCTTCTCTAAAATGTTGTGTCATTGTTATATCTATTACCAGAATTCAATCATACATAGTAGCGAAAGGGATTAGTTCATATTAGACGATGATTAACTCTTGGGGGCACATTGTTAACATCTAGCATTAGGTGTCATACAACAAAACAATAAGCAAAAAGGGCCCTTGGGTGGGTGATGCAGGTGCCTTAATTACTTGGCTCATCGGCGGGCGCCAGTGGTATACATGAACAACAACAAACAAAAGAAAGAGAGAGAGGAAAGAGAAAAAGACCGACGAGCAAAGAAGACGCCGCGACGAAGGAAGACGTGAGTAGGACGAGAAGTGGAAGGCCAAGGATGCAATTTCCAACAATTGGAAAACAAAAATTAGGATTAGAAGGGAATTGAAAACGAGAGAGAGCGAACAAGATGGGAAACAACCCCAGAGTAATATTTATGATTAAGATAATTAGGCCCGGCCTTTAACTAAGCTAAAGAGAGAGAGAGCAAATTTTCATAATTGTGAGTTAAATCTTATTTCTTCTTCCTTCTCCGATTTCTACCTTTCTTCTTTCTTCTCCCGATTTCTAACTTACTTCTTCTCTCATCTTTTTTTCTGATTTCTTTCTTCTTTCTTCTCTGTTTTTTTTATGATGATGATTTGGATTTCTAGTTGCTTTAGTGGGCTAATCTTGTAAACTTTATTTGCTTTTCTTTCTACTTAGTACTTGGATTTCTAGTTGTTCTAGTGGGCTAATCGTGAAAACTTTATTTGCTTTTCTTTCTACTTACTACTTAGTACTTTGACTTGTTGCGGTACTCTAGCAATGAATTATGCTTTATTATATCCTTTTATGAGTCTCTAATTAATATAATATTTATGTTGTTTTTAAGTATTACAACGCTTCTATATTTGATTTCTAAGACTAAACATTCCACAAAAAAATCAAGGACAAAAAATGCTTCATTCAAATCTTCAAAAGCCTAAAAAGAGTCCAAGACATTTGTGGAGTATCACCGCAATTCTACTTTCTCAAACGGTCTTAAACTTTCAATCACCCATATTCTACAACATATATATATATATATATATATATATATGATAAACCATCTCAACATGAACCTAAATGCAATAACAGTAAACAAAGCACAATCTATCCTATTTCGACTGCTAACAAAGCCCAATCCATAGGTGTAATTGGCCACAAACATATATCAATCATCACAACACTAATAATTTAAACCTCATCCATCCTATTTACATGCTAAGGGAACTTATCTGAAGGATCTTTGACTTTGGATTGCAAAAGAGCAAAAAAAAATAGTCTTAGTATCAGAAAGACACAACAACGATCACAATTTTAAAGGATAACAATGACAACAAATACTTGTTTTAGTTCTAAGATGCCTCAATGCTGCATTTGCATCCGTCAAACTTCATGGTCCACATCTGGAACGAATAATTACACAAAAAAAGTCAAATTAGTTAAGAACCCATTAACGTACTATTTTCAATAAGAAAACATCACATTAACCATATAATGCAAAACACTCCCCAAAAAATAACACGAATATACATCATGAAATGAAAGAAGATAATTAACTGAGAAATCATAAAAAGGCGCTATAAAATTAGAGATAAGAGAGAGAGAAAATAAGAATGCTGAAGAAAGAGGTGTATTGAAGTCTAGGTCAGAGAGGTGTATTGAATAACCCTGATCCCAAAAGAAATTACATGCAGAACAATGAAAAAATTATACTTACCATATAGTAAAGGAAGGGAAAGATGGATGATATCGGCAAAGCAGAAACGAAAACAACACAAGCATACATTTTAGAATTACAATGTAAAACCTAAACAACCAGGATCAAATGTAACAAAGGGAACATAAGAGACATGACAATTCCTGATATTGACATTTTCTATACAAGTAAATTAATGGAAAAGAATAAAATTTGGTTCATATTATCAACCACATTGCTAAAACAAATTTTACATTAACTGAGACCTATTATCACTTCAAAATGAACCAGCCTCAATTAATTCCTCAAATCCAACAAAATTCCAATCTTATCTCAACCAGACAAAAGCAACATGTGATGTAGGAGTTGTCGGAAGTATGCCTTTTTCGGCTTTTAGACGGTATGAATCAAACATCAAAATGTGCTAAATAAAAAGTATGCCACCATTTCGTATCACTCTAAGAAAAAAAACTCAACAACAACCAGCAAAGCTTAGATCTTCAAATATATCTGTTTAAATCACAAGAGAAATGCCCAAAGATTACATATTTTTCTTGTTTTTCAAATATCTACTTGTGATATTTTTCTCACATTTTCCAATAACTCAATGAATAAAAAACATCTCGAAAATAGGGGAAAATTGTCAAAATGAAGATTAACTTACATTAGAAGTTGGAAAGAATGAAATGTGAGTTATGACATTGATGAAGCAATGAAATTGTTGATAGTGCAATGAGAAGTCAGGCAACCTCTAGAAAGCTATCTCAATGGATTTGATGACTTGGAAATGTAGAACAAAGCTTAAGCTTCCCCTTTAGATGGCATGATCCAAAGAAACCTGTTAATTCCTATACATTCAAATTTCATTGGGCAATAAAGTAAAACAGCTATTTCTTTTCATTCAAACACTCAACCAACTTATCTTTACCTCGGATGTTGGGAATTGCCAAAGGTAGCAGAGAAATAGCAGGTGCCATCATCAACAACTCTAATCTAAGACTTAAGAGAGACAAAAATTCACTCCAAATTAGCATTAACAATACAATAATCAGTCATGAATCATTAATTCATTTTATGGAAAAATTGTAAAAAAGTACCTTAAGTCTCAAAGAATCCAACCCTAATCTATTCTAATCCCCTTTTGTTCCGCTTTAATTGACCCCTAATCTAGTCGCCTCTTTCGCTACGGATTTCCCTTCGTCTTTGCTTCAAGTCTTGTCGTTTCGGCGCTTCTATTATCTAATGATCTACTCCTTTTTTCCCTCTCTTTCTCATATCAATTTCATTTTTTTTTTCTTGAGAAGATTAACTTACATCAGTTTGAATTGTTTCTTGAACCAAAGCCTAAAACCAAAAAGAAAAGAGATAAAAAATGGTGTGCAATTTCGCTTTTACCAATCATTAATTGTTTCTGATCATCACTCTCAACAAGAACACATGTACTTAAACAAGGAAATAAAGAGAAGACAAGGCAAGAACTACCATAAGCACCCTACCTTTTGTTTGTTTTTGATGGGTACAACACAAAACAGATAAACAATATTACAGGGAAAGAAAATAACGAGAGTAACATATAACTAAGGCAGAGGTAACCCAAATATAGATATGGGAAAAAGGATTGAGCTTTCAAGTACTAAAATAGCATTATAATATTACACCATTGTCCAAGATAAGACTCAATAGCCACAACAATCCTAGGAAGCACATGGCATAGCAACAGTGTTTTCCACACATCAGAGGGAAAAAGGACGAACAGTAGCAGGACTTACACCAACTAGACAGCAACCCAATTGCCCAGCAAATTCAGGGTTTAAACATAGGTTAACAAATGGACAAACAGGCTTAACATTTAAGATAATTGAGGTTAACTTTAAAATATCTATTAATTTGTGAAGGGGGATTAACATTAAAAAGTGCAGGAAAATTTATTTACAATCCCTAAATGAGAGTTACGTTTATTAAACATGAACAAATTGGAGTATTGAGGAGCAACTCAACACGAATTGTACCAAACACAATAAAAAAAAACTACCAACCAAACTCGACTAACACCACAGAACAACAAATGCAAGCAAAGAAATACAATGGAAGGGACAATTACAATTAGGATTCAAGCAAATACCTCTGCAAATCGGAAATTTCCATTTTTGGGCCTCCTCTTCTTCTAGTTTCTACCCCCTCCAATGCCTAATTGGTCGATTCACCTCCCCCAAAAAGACGAACACAATATTCTGTTGTGCCTGGATATATCTGTTTGAGGTTTTTGCATTGTTTGGAATTAACCCAGAGTATAATAAGCGCACAAGATTAAGAATGAATTGTTGAAGAAGAATTGCAGGAGGTAGGAGAAGGTGGTATGGGGAGTGTGGTTTGCCGCCAAGAGAACACGCGCCAAAGGGAGAGAAAGCTGATATTGAGTCAATGTGGGATGGAGTCAAAAGGACACAAACCAACTTAAGGGCAGTTCAGCCGTTTCAAGAATTTGTAAGGGCAAAAAAGGTATCACACTATTCATAAGCTACAGTAGAATGAGTTCTCACTTTTACAGTAGAATGAGTTCTCACTTTTTAATGGGTATGGATATCTGGGAGCAAGAACATAATTCCCCTTAATTTGACATTAGCACTAGCAGTGTCTCCCTGTCTTCCCGTTGCACCGCGCCTATCTTCTCTCTTCACACTCCACATGAACTACTCCTTCCTGTTACTCTCTCTATAAGATTCTTGCATAACATGATGATGGCGGTTCGTACTGTCCATAGCTGTTGTATCATTCGCTCATCCGCCAATTCTTCTCATTCTCTCTCTTCTTTCTTATGCTCTTTCCATCAATATCGACCTACGCATTCAAGGACCCCTTCCAAATTAGGGTTTCTACCTTCTAACTGTCGCTTCGAGCTTCATTTCAATGGTTATGGCGGAAAACTCGGAGTTTCCGATGGTCAAAATTTAGTTGACAGTGTCTTGAAGGAGCTTCACGAAAGACGTAGGACGATGAGGGTTCGCGTCTCGAACAAGTAATCTATTCGCATTTGTCCTTTTTTTTTCTTCGATTTTCATTACCATTTGATTTTATGTTTGTTGTTGTTGTTGGTATTGTGTGATATTATATATTAACATTCTGGAGAATTTGGTATCAGTATAATTGACATATATATTTTTCTTGCTCAAAATTTTGTTGGAGCTTAGTACATTGGACGGCAATAAGTAGTTCTAGAGCCATTGCATTATTGATAGCATCGACTTAATTGGTTTAGTTGGCTGCTTTGGCTTTGGATATTTTGTCTTCAATATTCTTTTTTTCTCATAGATTTTAGTGTGTTGTGTTGATAAGGAAGATAGAGCGGCATGATGTTTAATCCGTAAGCCATAATTTTGTATCAAATAAGACTGTCAAAAGAAACACGAGGATGCAAAAATTTCTGAAGAAACAAGGTACTTAATAGGTGGTTTTGTTTTTGTTAGAAATTGAGTGTTTGGGAGCGACAGGAAGTGAATACGACACGTAAAAAATGATGCCTGAGATCTACTGACTATACTGGTTCAACATGATCCATTTGCTGTGCGCTGGTTGTAATGGTGGTGTTGGAGTACCAATCTAGCATTCCTGCTAGAAAAGGGAAATGAAGAAGGTAGTTGGGATGATTTAAGGTATGCCTTTTCGATGATTAAGGCAAGACATATCATACTGTGCCTTTTTGGTGATGAAGGCAAGACATATCATACTGTCCATGGATACTATTGAATAGGGGTTTTAGTTAATCTAGAGAGGGAAAGGGAGTTTTTGCAGATTGGTGTGGCATGGCATTGTGATGTGATGAATTGCACATGGTTTTATGCTTAACTTTCGTAGCGATAAGTACATTCACTTTAGCCGAAGTTGACAATATGAATAGTGGGGATCTGTGGCCTTCATTCTTGCTAACTAGGGAAATTTTCTAAGAATTTATTGCTGAGCCATTTTAGTGCTTGTTAAGCTTGTTCTCTTCTTGAGCATCTTCACATATTGTGACAATAAATACCCTGTGCAGGTCTAAAACCTCTACTTTTCTGCATACCTTTTAATTGGCTATGATTTTTTGTAAACGCCTTTACTTTCTTGGGATTAGCTTCAATTTCCCATGGCTCCAGTATGCAGCCTAAGAATTTCCATGATCCAACTATAAATTCGATAACTTGGCATTTAGTTTCATGTGATGCTTTATTTCAAAATAATCTCTCTAATAAAAGTAGTTTTTGAGTAGCATGGGTAAGGGCGTAAGGCTATTTACTTCTAGATAGTAGGACTAATATTGGTTGTTTATGTTTTAGTTCCTTATGAGAACTTCTAAGTGTATAAAGAGGGAATCATAGGAAAAGAATATAGGTGCATGTAGGCAAGGATGAGGAGAAAGAGAAATAGACAAAGTAGGGTATGTTGAAGTGAGTATGTTGAAAGGCTATTGTACTGAGATGGTCACTCTCAGAATGTAACAATCTCTCACTATTTGCTAATTACACATTGATAAACTGTAAGCTTGTCGGAGAAGTGATCTTTTGAGCTTTCCTTTCATATTTGCGCCATTGGCAAGTTTGAGGATTACTTTGTAAGTGTATCTTTCTGAGTTGGCTTAGGTGCTGAGTTTACAATTTGTGGCTTAGTTCTTGGTTGTGGAATTGAGTCTTATCATGTTTCTTGGGTCTGCCTCAGGGCGCCCCTTGTAACTGGAAATTGTCTTGGTATCAATCTCGTGTATTGCGAACTTTTAAAAGGTAAGAGAGAAATCCTGATAGCTAGTAATGAGTTGATCAAGGGTTTTGTCGGGGTTGGTTGAGAGGTTTATTCTAGTATTATGAGTTGGTTAGGTTGATATGGGACCATTCTTGATGTTTCCAGCTCTAGCTGCTTATGCTCATCTCTTTTTAGGACCTTGGTTAGTTTGATAGGACTCCAATGTTCCTTGATTCCTATCTAATCGAGATGATATGATATCCGTATTTTGATTCACCTTGGAAATCATTCTGTACATGTTAAATTCAACCAGTGGCATTGATGAATTGCTTTCGGGTCAGTTGTGTCATTGCTTCCCACAAGACAAAACAATGAACATGTTAATAGGAGGAAGCACTCTGAGTCAAGCAGTGGCCAGCGACTTATGCTCACTAGCATCTATAGATAAATTGGATCAGGGATGACATAAATTAACACACTTTCTATCCATTATGATGATTATTTGAATATTAAGCAAAGAAGTTACGTAAGTCAGGAACACTTCCTCAAGGCATCTTATTTTTTTTCCTTTATATTACTCTGTATTCCTTCTACTTTTGAAAAGAAGTTGATTCGGAATGCTATTCTTTATGTCAAAATCAACCGCTTCTGTTGTGCTATAAATTAACATAGCTTAAGCATCATTAATGGCCGAAATATAGAAAGAAGAAGATTGGATTAACAAGCTGAAATTACAGCAAAATAAAGTGATAGTTACAAGCTTTCAAGAGGCTTGTTCTCTCCCGTTGAACTCTTGAAAGCTCACAAAAATTCTCATCAATTTCAACAATTTTCTCTCTCTAACTATCACTATGTATAGTGATTTTTCCCCAACAAACTCCTTAGCTTATTCCCTAAGCTACCCATAACTAACATCTACACATAATGTCTAAAACACCTCTTTGTTGGATGTAGTAGTCAGAAATATAGGTGCATGTAGTAGTCAGCACTCGATTCTCAGCCTTGGCAACGTGGGGCAACGCTATTTGCAAAAGTATTGCTGCCTTAGAAGTTCAAGCCCCTGTTTGTTGAATGTTGCAGGTAAACGGAAGTTGCCATGGAAGAGTAGAAAGTTCTGGGTGAGCTGGGAGGAAAAGATAGAACCGGAATTTTGAATGTGGTGAGGAGAAGTTGGGTTTGATGGTTGGGGTTTAAGAACAAAAGCAGGAGAAGTGAGTTGAGTTTTAGATGCAAGGTTTTCAAAAGTGGGTTTGCAGTTTGGAGGAATTTTGGGCTCAAGGGACGGAAATTAGGAAGTGAAAGAACAGGAGGTGAGATTGGGCTTGGATTTAGTAAAATCAGAATCAGGCCCTTTCTCTTTTCTGTGTAGTGGGCTGGAGGTTCAAAAGAGTGGAGGCATTAGAAGAAATGGAGAAAATGGGTTTCAGAATTGGTGGTGGGGAAGTGGGTTTAGAATTAGTGAGCCCATTAGAAAATTTATCATCAGAAATTGAATCATAAATGGGTTTGAAATGAAGGGGCCCAATTTCTGGCCTTGTCTCATTCATTAAAGTAGGGTTTACTTCTTGACAGAAAGAATAAGGCATATGCCTTTTAGCTGTGTCACTTATTTTTAGGACATTTACAAACTAAACATGTTGACGATTGAATTAATAAGCTGAAATTACAGCAAAATAAAGTGATGATTACAAGCTTTCAAGAGGCTTGTTCTCTCCCATTGAACTCTTAAAATATCACCAAAACTCTCATCAATATTCAACATATTTTTTCCTCTCTAGCTACACTATATATAGTGATTTTCCCTTAACAAACTCCTTAGCTTATTCTCCAAGCTACCCCATAACTAACTTCTACCAATAATCTCTAAAACACCCCTCCCTCCTAATACCAGTTAATTGCATGCTGCTGTCATCCTTCCCTCAGTAGAGCAAGTTTTGGGTTTGTTCAAATGAGGATGTTTCAACGTTCACCAGGTCTATGTGAACAACTCCTCCGAATAGTAGTGAGGAGGCTTTGACGTCAAAACAGGTGTAACTAGAGTATATGCTATAGGATGAATGTCTGTTGCTTATTGATTCATTAGGCTTAATAATTTTGTTCAATGTTTTGTACTTTATGGGAGTACTGTCGTACTGATGCGTGTTGCTGTGAGATATGTCTGTAATGAACTGGCCTAAGGGGAGGGAGTAACATTGCTATTGCATTATAATACAGTTAGATGTAGCTTGAGGAAGAAGGGGAGAGAGGGTAAAGACAAGGAAATGGGTCTTTTTTTTCCTGAGCGAGAGGGAGAGCGAGAGGGAGGGAGAGAGGGAGGGAGAGAGAGAGAAAGAGGGGGGAGAGAGAGAGGGAGGGAGAGAGAGAGAGGGAGGGAGGGAGATGGAAAGACGGAGAGAGAGGGAGAGAAGATGGAGAGAGGGGGAGAGAGAGAGGGGGGGAGAGAGGGAGAGGGAGAAAGAGAGAGGGAGGGAGAGGGAGGGAGAGGGAGGGAGAGAGAGTAAGAGAAAGAGAGAGGGGAGAGAGGGAGGGATGGAGGGAGAGAGAGAGAGGGAGAGAGAGAGAGGGGAGAGAGAGGGAGAGAGAGAGAGAGATCTCTGTTGGAATTTTATGACAAGCTGTTTGCTGTATTTTATTGAATTCTGTAGTGTAACAATTTTAGAGAGGCTTTAGTTGGTCAATTTTGGCTGACTTTTTAGTTTAAAATATCTCTAACAGCTGTATTTGATGGCAACTGTGATGAAACTTTTTATCATGAATGTCTTGATGTTTCTGTTTTGATGTATGGTAGTTGGGATTAATCTTTACTTATAATACAGAATATGCACTTCCTGATGTGAAAATTTCCATAATCTTTGACCTCAATTGTAAATGTCTTTATCAACAATGGAACAAAGGGCAAAGCAATATCTGAATAGGAAAGAGGTGTGGGGGGGGGGGAGGTGGTAATGCTGCCATATTATTTATGCATGTAGTCTTTTGTTGGATCTTCTGAACACAATATCTTTTACATGTTTAGCAAAATTCTAACAAAGGGTCTTGCTCCCAGCTAATTATAGGTGTTATCCTTGTAGGCTGGAATTGACAAGCAATGGGGAGCTTCCTAAAGACAAGCTTGAAAAGCAGGAACTTCGAGGAGGTTTGCTGTTGGAATTCAAAAAGGATGCTGAAAGGGTATTGCTAGCAGTTGTTCAAAAACCTGATGGAAAGAAGAACTGGATGGTGTCTGATCAGGTTCATGTAGAACTAATGAAGAATATGTGGAATTTTAGAACATTCATGATTTTTTTTTTCTTCCGGATCATGAAGTATACTACCTCTACTTCGCAATACTTGCAACATAGGAAAGTGGCACATGAACCAAGGAAGAGGAGACAGAGAGTGCGATTAGTCTTTATAGCCCATGTGATTATGAATAAAGTAGTATGGGGGTACATGGGTGGGGTAAGTGAGGGCACAATTGTCTTTTTGGATAAAGAAGTTTACCAAACAAAGAAATGTTGCAAGTTTTATGAAACATCTCAAAAAGGAATATGTTGCATGTATTGTGAAGCGAATGCATCATATAACATTTTCGTTTTTTCAGGGTGAGCTGATTTTGTTTTTCCTTTATAATTTTGTCTTCACGTTTCATTGGAACTTTTTAATTATAAGCAGAATGGTACGACATGCTCGATAAAACCACAACAAATAACTTATGTTGTTCCCGGTGTTGAGAATTTTGAGCATACCCAAATTCCAGAGTTTATGCAGAAAGCTCAGGATAACTTGGTTCGTCTTTCCTGTAGCAACTCCTGATGCGGAAGTTGTCTTCTTTTTCTGTTTCTGTACTTTAAACTTAAAGAAGTAAAACAATTGATGCAGGATGCATCTCTGCTTGAGCTTGCTTGGGCCGAGCTGCTTGAGAAGAATAACTCAGTGTCTCCGAAGGAGTTGGCGGAGGTACTACATTTCTCTGCTTAATATTCTGTCTTATATATTCTCTTAATTATATTATCTCATTATACAGATTATTTATGGTATTTCTGAACCTCTTGAGAGCTATTGTGCACATCTCCTGCTCTCGAAGGATGAGATCTACTTCTCCATGCTGGAGACTAAAGGTTATTGTTCTGTATATGCTCCTCGACCTACTGATCAGGTAAAAAATTGTTTTATAGTTAAAGGTTTCCAGTGAAGGTTGGTATACGAATAAACAAAAGTCAAAGCGTTGCAACTGATAAGAAACGCAGGTAGCATATTGACTATCGATCCCTATTCTTTCCTTTATCCTAAATAACATACTACTATATCATTCCAAAATTCTTTTTTTTTTAAATTCAAAATTATTATATGATCGGGCATGCTTATGTAACAATCTCTATGCTCTTTACTAGTTCCTCTTTTACACTCCCTCAGTTTCAAAATGTTCTTCCTATTTTGACTTTATTTGTCTCTCAGTAAAATTCCGAATAGGAAGGACACAAAAAAAACGGAGGAAGTATATGTACAGTGGCGGATTAGGATCTTATGGATGGTGGGTCACTACCGTCTACCAACCAATTAATAACTAACTACAAAAATATCCTATCGTGGGCCTCTAAATTATCTATAGTGTCGCCTGAAAGGCGACTCACGAAGTCTAGACACAATCACAAAAATGTAGTCTAATATTAATTCACAATTCGATTTCCAATTGTCATTGCAATTTGCATCCATCCTTATTTCAACATTGCAATTATACAACTATAATAATAAATCAATGCTCAAAACACAACATTCTCTCAAAAACATTTTCATGTGAGGAAAATGTTTGACCACATTTTCGCCTCCAGTAGAATGCAAGAGGTAGGCAATAAGCATAAAGGTTACAAATTACTACCAATTTCACACAGAGAATAAGCATAAAATAATAAAGATATCAGAAAATTGACAAATTGTTAAGTAACCAGCAAGGGAAAATGGCATCAGCCTCATTAAGGAATAGGTAATTGCAAAATCGCAAGTGGTGTCATGGTGCCCTAGATCCCAACTCCCAATTGCAAGATCGCAAATTATGAATTGAATGTAACAAACCTAGAAATTAAAGAAACAATGAACAAATTAGGCATGAGAGGAAGGAGGAGAAGGATCATAAAGCCATGAATTGGAAAAACAAAGATACAAGAAGAGAGAGAGTGAGAGGCAGGTTTTGAGAAGCGGAAACCGCAAAGAGACCGGGAGACAGAGAGTAAAGACCGATAATGGTGGTGCACATGACCTACCAAGTAGTTCTACCCCTGCATATATAGTTAGAGAGCTTGATTTATAGAAGTTATTTGGAGCTTTACTAACAAGAGGATGCTCTTCAGAAAAGAGTGTCATTCAGATGAAATGTGGGATAGAAAGTTGATTTGTGGAGCACAAGGAGTCAAGGACGAATTGTGATTTGGACATTTATTTAGGTCTTTTGTTTGCTGTAAGGATGCAAAATGGATCTAGAATATTCTTTTCGCTTCAGGGTTGTTTTAAGGATTGGTATTCAAATTTCAATTCTTAACTCGTTTTAGGGTGGCTCTATTTGAAGTTTTGGAACCTTGAAGATGCTACCGAGTGCAGGACTTATCAATCCGGTTAACATCCTAAGGATACGCAATAGGAACATTTATCGTGATATTGACGCTCAATATTGTAACTAAATGATTGCAGAGGTAAGTTTTTGTGTTCAAAAAGATCCATTATATGGTGGAACGGGGTGATAATATAACTTCAGTGTTTTATTTCTGAGGTCAGATGTTGACCTAATTGTAATTATTTATTTGCTCCTAAGTGTCCGTAATTTGGCAGAAATAATAGGAAGATTCCTATGAAGCATTTTTGGGAACATGATGTGGACCAATTCCTACCTCTTGGTTCATAGGTGCTATCTTTGTGACTGTTTGTTTTGTCTCTGTTTGATTTAGTGAGGTTATGGATGCTTTGATACTGTGTAATAAAAGGTTGAAGAAAATTGGATTTTGAAATTTACAACGTGGTGGTGTTTGGAATTTTAAGGAAATATATTGACATTATTAAGGACATGTGTGATGGAGTTACCGCGAGTGTGCGAACTACTATTTGGAAGACCAAATAGTTCCTCATTACTATGAGAATACATCAAGGTTCTACGCTTAGCCCGTTTCTTTTTGATGACGAGGTCAATTCAAGATGATATACCATTGTCCATGATGTTATATGGTAGAGAATGTTGGGTCATTAAATAGACTCATGTTTATAATATGAATATGGTGGAGATGCGTATATTAAGTTGGATGTATCGACATATAAGAAATGATTGGTTGAGGAATGAGATAATTAGGAAGGAAGTAGGAGTTACTTCTATTGAGAACAAGATGAGAGAGAACCGCTTCAGGTGGTTTGGACATGTAGTGGTGCACCAGTTAGAAGGTTTAAAGAGTGGCAAAGTGATGAGAGGGTAAGGGGTATGGGTAGACCTAAGAAAACTTGGAAAAGGGTGATTGAGAGTGATATGAGTTTACTTGGGATTGAGGAAAATATGGTGTTGGATAGGGAGAAATGGAGAGAAAATTTATGCCGATGATATGACTTGATTTGATCTTGTTTTTCACCATTTTGATTTCTTTTATGTTTTTCCTTGTATTTCAAAAACTTTTTCTCTCAAAACTGTTTAATTATATTCTTTTCAGGGTTTTCTCAAATCTTACAATTTATTTTTTTCACATTTGTTTTTCTCTGTGTCCTATATATCATTTTCTCAAATTTTATTTTTATATTCCCATATTTTGTTTTTCTTGTAATACCTCAATCGGTGATTTTGGTTCCTTATACTTTCTCTTGTTTTAATCCTCTCACGTTTACTCCCTCATTTTATTTTTATACTTTTTTGGTTATTCTGTCACAGCTACAATCTCTCATGAAGATTCATGTTAGCCGACTGCAAATCATTTTGGGGTTAAGGCTTTGATGTTATTGTTAGTGGTGTACTTGGAAGGCAAGGGTTTGGAGGATCTATTGAGGTCATAGCTTCACATAAGGTTTTCAAGTTTCTGAACTAATAATATTAACACATCTGTATATGAATTATAGAAATGTAAAATATTAAGATACCAGTTACCAAGTACCAACACGTTACACATGGTTAGTAATTTAGCAGCGCACCTGTCGCAGTGCTGCACCATCTATTTTATGTTCATAATCTAAAAAGTTTGCAAGAATATAGGAAAATTAAATGGCTATTGCGTAGTGATTAACTGATGATTTGAAAGTTAAGTTATATGTTTGCTAATATGAGATGG
The DNA here is from genome assembly GCA_947648045.1 of Beta corolliflora. Classification (NCBI taxonomy): domain Eukaryota; kingdom Viridiplantae; phylum Streptophyta; class Magnoliopsida; order Caryophyllales; family Amaranthaceae; genus Beta; species Beta corolliflora. The sequence continues at coordinate 206,260 of CANSZD010001020.1, forward strand.
TCTTGTTTTTTTTTATTTTTGTTACTTGTTATGATGTCATCTGTGATTTTCTTGAAGTAGTATGTAATTTGATGTGATTTACCCTGATATAATTTGTTTTTTTTATACAACATATAAGTAGGTAAAGTGTTGTATTGTATTGAAGTAAACATAGCCTTGGTGTATGGATAATACCAAATCGTTGTAATGATACTCTCCATTTGTCTAATACTTCAAAATTTTATTTAGGAACTGTGAATTATTGCAGATGATTTGACACATGTTATTGTTGTCTTAAGCTACAAACTTCTACCGAGGAATTACCAAGGGAAATATGATGACAATTTGATCAAGAAAAAAAAAGTTTTGGAGATAATTTTGTCAAGTGGTACATTTTTCTCGATCACAAAGGAGTATAGATCTAGGAATTTTTGCAAATTTAGGTTGTGCTTTGCATTTATGAGTTACAAAGTAGATAGCATTCAATGCATAGAAGAAGCTGACCAATTGTAATAGTGGGCAAATTTGGACAGGCTGGTGCAGGACTGTTGTTTTCTTCCTGAAGCCATCTTGTTGTCGTTTCAGAAGTCAACTTGTTTCTTCCTGAAATCACCTTGCTTCCGTTACTGGAGCCACTTTATCTCTATGCTGGAGCTACCTTTCTTCTTTGTCTCTTGTTTGCCTCGGGTGTGTTCAGGTTCTTGTTTGCTGCCTAGTTGACATTTAAGTATCTGACTTTTATGCAGTTTGACAAATCTGGGGTCATGCACAGGAGTGTCTCTGATGTTGTGATAGGTGATTGTTTGGATGATTCTGTGGATGAAGTGTTTTAGATTATAGGATAACAATTTGTACGTGATTATTTGGCAATTGAGTTTTATACAGGGGTTAATTGGGGGGGGGAATGGTTTGAAAAAACGGCCGAATCAATTCGGTATTTCGGTTCACCCGTATTGGAATGGTTCTCAACTTTAGCTTACCGAATTTGACCGTCTCAAACTGGTTATTTTAAATAAGCCTAAATTTCGGCCGGACCAACCGTGACAAGGCGATTTTTACCCGCATTTCCCGTATTTCCCATATGAAGACTGTACTTCAGAATTTTTTTCCAGAGATTCCCACTGTTCGAACATCTTCCTCCAATAATGACAAATCAACATAAAAAGATATTGATAGAGAGAAGAAGAGGCAAACAAACAACAATCACTAGATTTATGGTGGTTCTAAGGAGAAAAAGAAAATGCTATATATAAGTTAGATTTATAATATATAGTGCAAATAATAGTTTGATAAACCGTGATGCGGTTAGTGTTGAACTTATCCGTTGCGTTCCCACAAAACCGCAACTGTTTCCGTGACCGTGACCAAAACCGTATTCTCGAACAATGTTGGGGGGGGGGTGAGTTAGGGTTGCATCTACAGGGTTAAGGAATTGTGGGATATGGACTTTTTCCTAGTGGCCCAAGATTTTAAAATGCTTTGGAGCTAGGGTATTAGTGAAATGCATCGGCAATAGACTACATTGTGCAAACGGCAGCCTAAAGTATGACCGAATATTATAGTGAAATGTTCTTGTGGCATGCATCAATATCCAATCATGCTTTATTGAAGTAAATAATCTTGTTGAGCTGATTCTTGAACAATACAATCTTTATTGCATTAAGCTCATAGATATTAGAAAATATGCCGAGATCAGGTCCATCGACATTTGAAACTTTCTTGTGTGTTGCTGTATCTTGTATAACATTCTTATCTTGTGAAGAGTGTGATACGAGACACATGGTCATGTGGAGCAAGTTGAACATTCTGCTTGCTTCAAATGGCAATATATAAAGATACTTGATATGTGGTTGGTTTTACGGGTCTTTTACCTTTTATTTATTCAAGTTTACTGAGTCGAAGCTCTTCCTTGCTGCCAAACAGAGTCACTGTATTTGCATGATTAAAGTAGCTGTCATATGCCCTTGTAAGAACTATGCAATTTCCTTTTTCTTCTATATGCATTATCTTCTGTCCGTCTGTCTGTTTGTCTATATTAGGGCTTGCTCTTGGTGGTTACTAGATGGAATATATCTCTTGAAATGTTAGGTCGAGGAACTTCTGAGGAGGAGGCTTGCCAAGGAGACTGCTGAGAAAGAACTTCAGGAGTTCATACAGTTATTATTTTCTGCTAAGGCAAGACCTATGGATGCAAAGCTTTCCAGATCCTCATGGATTCTGGAAGAGAGGATTCATGACCGTATTGAAGCTCTTGCTGCTTATGCAGTTGATACATGCTGCACTGAGAGCCAAAAGACAACAGCTGGAACGGTAAATTGTTGTGCTTGAGCTCAGCTAAATTCCTCTATCCCTCCCGTCAGAAAAAAAAAAAAAATCTTCTATCCCTTGTTACTGTTAAAGTGTGTTGATTATACTTCATGAGTTGTGTGTCCAGTTGAGTCCCATCATCATTTGCAACCTGTGTAACATTGATCTCTCACATTAGATCATTGAAATCATCTTTTTTAGGACTCATGCAAATTAAGACTCAAACTGCCACTAATGTAACAGAATCATCAACCCTCATCATTTGACTTACATAATTGCATCAGGGAAAAAACAATGTCATCAACACATAACTATGCATTGATTCCTCAACAAGTTCAAAATGAAACTTGGAGCTCAATAAACATGAGTTATGTGTCCAGTTGAGTCCCATCTTGATTTGCAACCTGTGTGACATTGATCTTTCACATTAGATCATTGAGATCATCTTTTTTTGGACTCGTGCAAATCAACCCTCAAACTGCCACTAATTTAACAGAGCCATCAACCACAAACTAAAACTAACCACAATCCAAAGTAAAGGGTATTCTAGCAGCCTCAAAAGTGAAAATCAGATGCCATTTTTTCAAGGGACTCATGCAAATCAAACCTCAAACTGCCACTAATTTAACAGAGCCATCAACCACAAGCTAAAACTAACCACAATCCAAAGTAAGGGGTATTCCAGCAGCCTCAAAAGTTAAAATCAGATGCCATTTTTTAGGGGACTCATGCAAATCAACCCTCAAACTGCCACTAATTTAACAGTCATCAACCACAAACTAAAACTAACCACAATCCAAAGTAAGGGGTATTCCAGTAGCCTCAAAAGTTAAATCAGATGCCATTTTTTCAGGGGACTCATGTGGAATTATAAGCACAACATCACAAATAGTAGACAAAAATCATTTCCACGGCAGGGGACTCAAAAGAATAAATTAGCAATCAATAGCAACAAATGATCACAGCATAAATTGAAAGACAAAAGTTGTGATCAACAAAACCTCAGGAAAGGAAAGAGTGTTGATTTGGATCCATCTCTTCCCTTTCAACACAGGGACTCATGGGGATCTCGGGCCCATCATCATCAAACTCCACATCTAACTCCTGGTAAACCTTGAAAAGCCTAAGATTCCCATCATCATCTTCACAAAACATGTCATATTGATTCCCCCCCTTCCTCAGGTTGTACCACAGAAAGCCCCTCTCGAGGCAGCCCCTCTTCTTCGTCGGACACAGCGTCAACCTTCATCTTCTCCTTGCCCTTCTTCTCATTAACCACAACCCTAGACGTCCCTTTACCCTTCTTTTCTTCCTTAACATCCACCGCCCTCAAAGCACAAACAATTGGTGGTAAGGTGTTGTTCTTCACCCTAAGGTTCTCTCTTTCCTCCTCACTCTCAGGATCCACAATTTTCGGTTTCGGAGACTCACCAGAGGGGGGGCTGAAATCCAACTTCTTACTCGCTCTTCTTCTTTCTTCTGATTTCTCAGCCCTTTTCATGACCAATTCCAACGCTTTCATCGACTTCTCGCTCAAACAAGTTGCGGCTTCACCGGTGTAGTACAATTTCCAGGCGTATGGACTTCCATCTGCAAATTGCCAAATCTCGACAAATCATCATTTATTCCTTCGTTTTAGCATCAAAGGTAGCATCAGTGAGAGGTGGTTGAGTGTTAATCATGGTGGAATTTTGATGAGAGAGATGAAGATGAAGAGAGAGAAGAAGATGAAGAGAGAGAAGAAGAAGTATAAGACGAAGAGAAACGACTGAAGAGTGAGTATGAGAATCAAGGGTTAGGGTTTTGGGTTGAAATGGGGGGTTTTTCATGAACAATAAATGATGATCACTTCAATTTGATCTGTTTTGGGTAGTTGGTTGATGGGAGCTGTATTGGTTTTTGGTGGGAATCATTAAGTTAAGGAAAGGGAACTTATGATTTTACTCTGTTGGTTTAGTCCAAATTAATGTTCTTAAATCAGGTTTGATTGGGTTCATTAAGGGTATATTCGTAATTTCGCAGTAAAAAACTTTACCAAAAATAGAAAAAAGTGAAATGTTACATTTAATTTGAAATTGTCGTTTAAGGAAACTGTTGCATTTAAAACGAAACGGAGGAAGTAGCAATTTGTTGTCTCTGTTAGTCCATTTTTCTATTTTGGGTCTCCTGATATACACGTCCCATGTGTTAGAGGAAGTAAATTAATCAACGAATATGAAAAATGGGTTATTGCATGAATGCATTCCTGAAGAAAAGTTAATGATTTGACTCAGAGTAATTGTTAGTGACCAGGGAGGCAGGGACCATAGTTTTATCTAGTGCTTCATCTGTTGAAATGTTATTTCTCCACTTCCCATCATATATTCACGTGTTCTTGTTTCTCTTTTGAACTTCTTTTCCTTATATACTTCCTTAGTTCCTTTATCCCACAAGTTCTTTACATTTTGAGTTTGCCAAGATGCTAACATATGTTTTAATAACAAAACAACCTGCACGTTATACCTTTTCCCCGTTGTATATTAAGCTGGAGGACTGATGTTGTCATTACAAATCATAGTGATATTCCCTCTCTTAACTTATTGGGCTCTTCAATTTGAACAGGCTAGAATGCTTAGGAGGAGAGCTTTGATGGCACAGATTGAGCATTCTTAATCATGTGTGTATAGAAACAACTAGAATGAGAAAGCCAATCATAACCTCTCACGTGGCTTTGCATATGTTCCGTAATTCCCCCTATTTTCCGGTTATGTAAGCGACGACCGTGTTAACTTAGGATTGATTCTCTCATTTCTTGTTCTAGACAATCTGAACTACAAAGGTTATAGTTTTAAGAAAAGATTGGCTCTTAATTCTAAAGGTTCGAATAGATTTTACTTAGGTGAAAAGATTAGCTCTCAACTCCTATACTAATTGTGTTTATCTCACAAAAGATTAGCTCTCAAGTTTTATAAACAAAGGGTGACTTTTCGTAGCTTTTAACTCACAAAAATTCCGTCTTAACAACAATCTTGATGCACAAATGACAAGACTTTCGGATTTTCTCATTCATAACACTGATTTCTCTTGTACAATTTAAAGGTTATTTGAAGAGAAATAATTCTACTTAGGCTAGGACAAGTCCCTACCTCTTCATTACAAGCTTTCCATAGTAAAAACACTTGAGAAAAGCTGGCCGTCAGAGAGAAAAGAGAGAAGGAAACTTTCCTGAAATCTGAATTCCCACTCTTAGATGCTAGCTAGGCACTAGGCAGCTAATGTTCACTCTAAAATAACCTTGCTCCAAGGCAAGTAAAAACTTGTGACTCTTATTGAAAGCAAGAAAGAAACTTTCCTAAACCAAACACCTTGGATAGCAAGAAATCTGATTTTAGAACTTGCCATTAATACTCCTCAAAACTGTGTGAATGAAACACGGGTTACCTTCTCCTTTTGTTTCCTTATTTTGTCCATGCTTGAAGCCCAGCAAACCTTCTTCACACCCAAGTAAGCTCCCAAAATCAGCCCTAATGCAAGAAAATGTTGGCGTGCTTAATGGACAATGGATATCAAACAAAACTTGACTCCCAAGTAACTCTTGTTGGCTAAGAAACAATTCTTGACTCATCTAATTTCGGTTCACAATCCAACCTTCTTCATGCGCAAGTAAGCCTCCCAAAATCAGCCCTAATACAAGAAAAATTTGGTGTGCTTAATGGACCATGGATATCAAGCAAACTTGACTCCCAAGTAATTCTTGTTGGCTAAGGAACAATTATTGATTCTCATCTAATTTGGGTTCACAATCCCTGTGTGTGTGCGCGTGCGCGTGTGCATGCGTGTGTGTCTGTGTCTACATAAACGATATGTTTTCTGTGCAATGCGTAATACCTTCGAGGTATCTCTTTTCAGATTCTTACAGCCATGGGGTTGGCGAAATCATCATCGTCGGCGTTAAATCTTCTCATAGATATTGGTTATTTTCCAGTGCATGTCAATCTTGATCTGTTGAAGCTAAACATTCGCACCAATCACTCAGATGATATTGTGTCGGCTGCTGAAGATTTGCTGTCAGTGTCTTTTGATATAGATGAGGTAATTTCTGATGATCTTTTCCCAAATAGATTATATATAATGCATTTAGCTAGTTGCTCGTCGTGGATACATTAAAGCGAGGCTTTGCGTGCGAGTCATTACACATAGCTTATTGCGTATTGAGGGAGGGGATAATAATAATTGTTCTCAGAGTGCACCATTTCTTATTCAATGTTTTTCTTTCAGATTCGGAGGAAAGACCTTACTCACTTGAAGGTCTACGCTATTGATGTTGATGAAGCTGATGAGGTAATTATACTCAATGTGATTCTATTCCAATGGAAACATCTCTATCTTAGTATAGATGTCTCCCTCTCTTTATGAGTGTGAGGGTGTTATTAAGTAGGTTTCCTGTAATCCTCTCCCTCACTATGTACGTATATATGACCCAAGGGAACCTAAACCAGGATAAAAGGATAATCTTTCATTAGCGCTAATACGACTACCTATTCTTAGGCGGCTTGCAGCTGAGAAGGAGCATCATATGCTGGGGATAACCAGAAAGAGCATCAAAATTATGGGTAATAATGCAAGTACCACACATCCCATTGCAATATTACGTACCAGATGCATCTGAACAACTATAAATGCTCTACTAAATCATTTGCCTCACTAAGCCATTGCTGTATCTTCCATTCCTTATATTTATGAGGCTTATGCTAGAAACCCAGAGTTTTTATAGTAATTGGAATAAGAATAGAGGAAAATATACTTAAAAAGATATGTTGTATTAAGCAAATGAGAGTGATTTCCAATACAACTCCCACATTCGAGAGGTGGGTTACTCTCCATCCCTACTATAATTTTTCTCATTTTTTCTGAATGATTCCCTCTTACTTTATTTCTCCTATTTATATTAACTAGCTTACTTCTCCAAACTTCTTGCAACTTCTTACATAGTAAGTACTCTGTAGCTCTTCCTATTTAGCTATAACCGAATACTTTTTCCTTGCCCCCTTTTTGCCCCTCCTAGCATTAGTGACTAGTGGCTTAGTGGCAGCTGAGTTTCTTGCAGCTTATTGAAGTCCCTAAGATTCCAAGATGCAACATTCATCAGGTTATACATGGGACACATTTGAGCTCTTACCTGGTTCAAGTTGTATCACCACAGGATCTAACCTGCCCTGGAAAACCTTGATAGGGTTATGAAGCAGCAGCGTCCTGATGTTTGCTAGGATCCCTTTGTGCCTGCCCTCATGAGTAACAGTCCTTTCTTCTACAGTCTTCTCTATTGCTTTGGTGTTTAACACAGGAAGCGTTCTAACAGAAGTCCATTCCTGCACCTATCCTTCACTATCTGCTTGTCAGTCTGCTGAGACTGCTTTTCTTTTGTATCGTACTTCTTTCATATTAGGTTGTGGGGCCACACCTTACTAGTTTTTGGTTAATTACAACACAACTCATGACTGACTTTCGGACAAGTTTTGCAGCATTAGGGCTTTCAATTGAACTGAACTTTGTGGTTGTAAACTCTTCCTGAAGGATTCTTCATTCAAATTGACTGAGCATCTTAGTGACTTGTAATATTGGCTTTTACTATGAGCACATAAAGTTCTAGATTGCATGGCAGTGAACTTATCTGTTGGCAATGGAGTTCTTAGTTTGCTTGCAATAGACTGAGCAATTCCTGGACAGATTGGCAAACAACATCCAAAGAGAATTACCCTAAGCACCTTATCATTTTCCGCTTTCCGCATATTACATAATGTGTATGTATTTGCAGCTTGATGATGCACTTAGTGCAGCAAGATTGCAAGATGGTCGGATCAAAATCTGGATACACGTGGCGGATGCAACCTGCTTAGTTCGACCTGGAAGCACTCTGGACAAGTAAAATTATCCATCCACGTAACATGCTCTTTGATACTTTTGTGCTATGCTCCACATACTCTCTTCTTCCTGTATCCATTTTTTCTTTTAAGTATTGTAAATCCTTCTTGTTATTGTATTTATTGTGACTTCCAGAGAGGCCATGAGCAGAGGAACTAGTGTTTTTTTGCCTACAGCAACTTATCCTATGTTTCCAGAGAAGCTTGCAATGGAAGGAATGAGCTTAAAACAAGGAAAAAAGTGCAATACTGTGACTGTATCTGTTGTGCTGCATCCTGATGGCAGGTACCCGATGGTAGATGTATAATTTACCTTTCTAGGTCCCAAGTATTCTCATAAGGTTCTCTATTTTATAAGTGAAAATTCTATTGTGCTCCAAGGAGCACGGTGCCAGTAAATTTGTTCCATTTTCGATGAGTAAATGTTCTATTTCAATAAATGTTCGTTTGAAGTATATTTTTCAGCGAAAAAATATGTTCTATTTTTCATGAAAATTGTTCTATTTTCAATAAGCAAATGTTCTATTTCAACAAATGTTCGTTTTAAGCATATTTTTCAGCAAAAAAATATGTTATGTTTTCCGTAAAAATTGTTCTATTTTCAATAAGCAAATGTTCTATTTCAATAAATGTTTGTTTTAAGCTTATTTTTCAGCAGAAAATTATGTTCAATTTTCAATAAGCAAATGTTCTCTTTTAAAAAATGTTCGTTCAAAGCTTATTTTTCAGCAAAAAAATATGTTCTATTTTCCTTGAAATATGTTCTATATTTAATGAGAAAATGTTCTATTTAAGTAATTGAATTCTGGCAATGTTCCACTTCAACAGTATAATGTTCATTTTCGTAATTAAATTCTGGTAATGTTCCAATTTAACAGTCTAATGTTCGTTTCACCAGTGAACTCTTGTAATGTTCCACTTCAACAGTAAAATGTTCGTTTTCGTAAGTGAATTCTTGTAATGTTCCACTTCAACAGTAAAATGTTCGTTTTCGTTTTCGTAAATGTTCTATTTTGCATAGTGGGAGCACAATTCTCATTGTGCTCTTGGGAGCACAATCCACGGATTATTTTTTAAGGGAACTCTTTAGTTCTTTGGTGTCCTCCTGAAATGCCTAAAATACCACTATGAAATTAATAATTAAATTGTTTAAAAATTGTCATTGTTTTAGTGATGAAATAAAATTTTAAAGCTATTTTTTCTACCAATTATGTTTTTTGTACATCAACGCACACATTGCGTGCATATAGGACTAGTTATAAATATCAGGACACTGTTTCGTAAGACTTTCTTGAATCGAAAATACAATCCTGCTTGCACATCTTTTCTATTTGTTGAATGTTCTTGGTTCTTGAAGTATCTGTTTACACTTTTTCTTTTTGGTAGATATGTGAGTATTCAGGTATTCCTACCGACTTAGGCATAGAAATAGTGTAAATGTGTACAATGTGGTATAGTTTTTGGTTGATCAGAAAACCACCTTCATATACTAGTTCCATGATACGATTGGTGGCAGCACCTGGCTTCTTTCTCAATTGTGGCACCAAAAAATGAATGCACTACTTGCTGTCTTGCTGCTAATTTATTGCGATATTGACTTCTATCTCTATTCAATGTGGCGTTATCCTTGTATAGCACATATAGGATATATTGTTACCTTTTCTTTCGAATCATATGATAACACATAATGATTGTTGGCTCCCACTTTCTCTCTCTCTTTCTCTAATGTGGCGTTATCTTGCATAGCACATATAGGTTTTTTGTTACCTTTTTGTTCTCAACCTTTTTTTTTTCCAGTCATATGATAGCACATTATGATTGTTGGCTCCACTTTCTCTCTCCCTCTTTGCTGCAGCATCGCTGAGTATTCTGTAGAGAATACCTTTATCAGACCTACCTACATGCTTACGTATGAAAGTGCATCAGAGCTCCTTCATTTGAGTCTTGAAGAGGAGGCTGAGTTAAAGATTCTATCTGAGGCCGCAGCTCTACGTTTACATTGGCGTAGACAGCAGGTTAGAATTCACTTCCACAATTATATAGGGATTCATTCTTTCAACAAGTCCTGCTGATTTCTTCTTATCATGTTTATATTTTACAAATTAAGCGACTCTGTAGTTTCTATATTACCTACTGATTTTCTAGTTTACATTTATAGTAGTATATTGTGTAAGGACTTATCTGGTGCTATCCCCCTCTCAAGGCTACAATACTATTATGGATTCCGTCATATGGGATCCACAGCCCACATGTCTTTGGATTTACTTCCTGCTAGTTAGGGCCATACGAGAAGATCATTTTAGAGCCACTTTGTAATATAAAAGAAGGGAAATGTACAGGGTGTCTAACGAGTAGTAGTCATACATTCTGAATGAGTAACTTTTTGTTCCCCATGTTGCACTCTTTCAAGATTGAAGGAAGTTACCTTTTTGGCGGCTTTTATATATATATATATATATATATATATATATATATATATATATATATATATATATATATATATATATTAGAGTTTATTTGATGTTTTGCTAAGCTTCTTTATAGGGTAGGTCCTGGCATACTTTACCTTTATTCAGCTGCTTTTTTTGCTGATTCCTTCTTGTGACGTTAGGTGAGTGTTGTAAACCGTAAATATAATTCCCTTTGGTTGTGCCTTTAATTATATATAGACAGAAATATGCATTATTTTTTGTAGTCGTTTTTATTTGATATTGTTTGTTGGGACTTGATGTCTTTCCAGCTCTTATACTTTGGTTTATCACTTTCTTTTTCAGGGTGCTGTCGACACCACAATGATAGAAACACGTGTCAAAGTGGAAAATCCCGAAGATCCGTAACCACGGATCAATCTTTATGTAGAGAATCAGCGGCACCCAAAGAATGCGCCTTGTTTCGTAGATGATGATTCTTTGTAGGAGAGGTTATTGCTACATTTGGCTCTTGCAAAAACATTAATTTACCTTATAGAGGACAAACCACAATCAAATATAGATGTATCGGCATTTTCTCATCTTCCCGAAGGACCACTCGAAGTTCCGCTTATAGTTAAAATAATGCGTGCTACCGAATATGATTTCCGCAAGCCAATACGCCATGGTATTTTGGGAATTCCCGGTTATGTTCGGGTCCACATCCCCGATACGTAGATATATGGATCTTCTTGCCCATTATCAGTGCGTTCTACTCTTCGATCGAAGAACTTAATCAAATGGCCATAAATGTTTTTTTTGTGTTCCTTTTCCCCGTTATTTAGTCTTCAAATCACCGTGAATGTGATCCGAGGAGCAAGTACAAGTGATTCAACTGAAGATGGGGTTCAAGAATTGATGCTAAACAAGGGTGAAATGGAGGGTGTACGTTGCTTTGGTTTTCATAAACTTGGAAGAAATGAAGGTCATTGTTGCATTTCCTTGATAGGCGTCCAAGGGTTGGAGTAGAGTTGGTGTTTTCGTGTTTATGGCATCTCCTAGTTCTCGTTAGGAGTGATAGGTTTTCCTAGTTTTGGTAGGAATAGTGTTTAATTACATTTCCTAGTTGGATTAGGAAAGGTAGTTGGTTATACTCCTAGTTCTTTTAGAGTTAAATGTGACTAATCCTTGTTGGATTAGGAGTCTTTATTATGTCGGTTTGTTTAGTAATTTCCGAGTCATTCTAGTGTTGGAACTAGATTAGGAGTCATAGGATATAAGCATGTTGGACGTGTGGAGTAATCCGGATAGAAATCGGATTAGTAGTAGTAGTTCTAATTCGAATAGAACCTCGGATTAGTAGTAGTATAGATATCTTTGTTATTTCATTAATGAAAGATAGATTTGATTTTGTTAAAACACTTGTTATTACTCTTGCTAATTCGTGTGAATTGGAGAGCAAATAGACCGTGAATTTGGGAGTTCAAAGCCGCAAAGTCACACCACGTTTGAGAGTTTTGAGAGTATTCTTGCGACAATCAAACACAAATCATTAGTTTAAGTTAAGAGGGCTTCTTTTCCTAAACTAACATAGTCAAAAGTGATTAAGAGGGATTCTTTCTTCTTTGGAGACATATCCATCTTGTTGGTTAATCAAGTCATAAACGATCGTGTCGTCGCCTTGTTGAATCAATATAGATCAAGTTTGGTATCGAGCTACGGTCACCGTGACGGCGCGTGAGGGCGCGTGACACATCGGAATTTGGATTTTTTTGGTTGCGTGTAGCCAACATACAAGACTACGTGGTGTCAAAATTTCGACTCGTTCCGAGCAAGAACGAAGTCGCAGACGAAACAAACAATCGAGCGCAATCATGGGGAACCAAAGTGAAGAGGATGCGCGAAGAGACCTGGGATGCTGGATGCTCTAGCAAACCAAAACAACTCCATTCAAGCAAACCTTTAGAACGACTTAGATTGGAGGTCATGACAAGGAGACCACCCGATGATCCTAGACACCAAAAGGATGATGATAGGGGCATGAAAATAGAGGTGCCCGATTTTGATGGAAAGTTGGACGTCGAAGGTTACTTGGAGTGGGAACGATCCTTGGAGAGATTCTTCGAATACAAGGATACACCCGAAGAGAAGAAGCTCAAAATTGCCGTGCTTAAACTCACCAAGAACGCACCCTATGGTATGAGGGGTCAAGAGAAAAAAGGCACGCCAAGGAAAAAAGATAGAAAGTTGGGAAGAACTCAAACGAAAACTACAAAAACGGTATGTTCCTACAACCTATCAACAAGAAAACTACAAAAAGTTTGCAACTTCAAGCAAGGGTCGATGAGCGTGAGGGACTATTTAGGAGAGTTTGAACGCCTTTCGGTGGTGTGTGATATTCAAGAAAGGGAGGACCAAAAAGTTGGCTAGATTCATGGGGGGTTTAGACCAAGAAATTGCGGACAAGGTAGAACTACAACCCTACTTGTCTTTTCAAGAAACATGTAAACTAGCCATGAGGGTTGAAAAACAAAGGAAACCTCGAACCACCAAAGCATACGCCAAGCCTTTTGTTGCTTTTAAGGCTGACCCTACTACCCCTACTTCGACGAAAGAAGGTAGTAAAGATTGGAGACTAGAGAACGACAAACAAAGAGGCAAGGAGAAGGTGGGCAGCAAGGAGGTCGACAAAGTCAAGTGCTTTAAGTGTCAAGGCTATGGACACTATAAGGCCAATTGTCCTACTGCAAGGATTATGACTATGCGAGGCATAGAGGAGATTGAGGAGCTCGAGAAGATAGCATTGATGGCTAGGGAAAAAGATGGGGAGGAGGAAGAGGATATATGCAATCCAGAAAGTGATGACGAGGAGCATATACTAGTCCTTCGAGCACTACATGCTACTATCATTGCCAGGAGAATGAAGAGCAAAGGGAAACCATCTTCCACACTAAGTGTAGAGTGAAGGATAAGGTGTGTAGCTTGATCATAGATGGGGGAAGTCAGGCAAACGTAGCCTCGCAGGCGTTGGTGGAAAGACTACAATTACCCACAACCAAGCACCCTGGACCTTATAGATTGAAGTGGCTAGATGACGAAAACGAGGTAAGGGTGAAGAGAAGGGTGTTAATTGCTTTTTCTATTGGAAACTACCAAGATGAGATTGCGTGTGATGTGGTACCAATGAGTGCGTGCCATATACTTTTGGGAAGACCTTGGCGCGGTTTGATAGGGGGTTACGCATGATGGAAAAAGGAACGTGTACAAATTCTCGATGGATGGAAAGTCAAGACTTTACTACCATTACCACCATCTAAGATAGCCAAGCCTCAACCAAATTCACCTAAGGCAACCTTGGGCATGAGGGGAAAGGAGTTTGAGAAAGAGATGTTGGAGGAGAACGTAGTGTTCATGTTCGATGCCCAAAGAAGTAAGCGAGCCTAGGGAGGAAGGTGATCCGGAATTGCGGCGTTTGTTGGACGAATTTGGAGATGTTTTTCCTAGTGATTTGCCACCGGGATTACCACCTATGAGAGGGATTGAGCATCAAATAGATTTAGTTCCAGGGGCAGTGATACCTAATAAACCACCATATAGGAGTAACCCCGAGGAAACTAGAGAGCTCCAACGCCAAATCGATGAACTTATGGAGAGAGGTTATGTGCGTGAGAGTATGAGTCCTTGTGCGGTACCAGCCTTATTAGTACCAAAGAAGGATGGAACTCGCGAATGTGCATGGATAAATGAGTCATTTAATAATATCACCATCAAGTATCGGTTTCCTATACCAAGGTTGGATGATATGTTCGATGAATAGTGTGGTTTTCGATTGTTTTCAAAGATCGATCTAAGAAGTGGGTACCATCAAATTAGGATGCGTGAGGAGATGAATGGAAGACTGTCCTTCAAGACAAAGCATGGTTTGTTTGAATGGTTAGTTATGCCCTTTGGTTTCGACCAATCGCCCCTAGTACATTCATGCGACTAATGAATGACGTTTTGAGGCCTTTTCTTGGCAAATTCATTGTGGTTTACTTAGATGATATCCTCGTCTATAAGTGAGACCAAGGAGGCGCATTTGCAACACCTACGCCAATTATTCCAAGTTTTAAGAAGCAAGCAATTGTATGGAAAATTGGAGAAGTGTGCGTTCATGCAAGAAGAACTAGGGTTCCTAGGATACATTGTATCTAAGGATGGAATTAAGGTGGATCCAAGTAAAATTGAAGCAATATCAACGTGGCCAATTCCAAAGACAAGATGACGGAGGCACGTTCTTTTCATGACTTAGCTTCATTTTATAGGAGGTTCATCAAGAATTTTAGCACTCTTATGAGCCCTATTACCGAATGCACCAAGCAAGGGAAGTTTGAGTGGACTAAAGAAGCACAACAAGCATTCGAACTAGTAAAGGATAAGATGTGCAATGCACCAATTTTGGCCCTACTGCATTTCTCTAAACCCTTTGAGGTCGAGTGTGATGCAAGTGGGACGGGAATCGGGGCGGTTTTGATTCAAGGAGGAAGGCCTATAGCATATTTTAGTGAGAAGTTGGGGGAGGTAAACCGAATTACTCCACGTATGACAAAGAATTCTATGCTATGGTACGTGCCTTAGATCATTGGAGCCACTATTTCGAGACCTCAATCATTTGTTTTACATTCTCGATCATGAGTCATCGAGGTACATCCACGGCCAACACAAGCTAAATACACGACACGCTAAGTGGGTTGAGTTCTTGCAATCATTTACTTTTGTGTCAAAGTATAAGGGTGGAAGGCTAATGTAGTGGCGGATGCACTTTCTAGGAGACATGATCTTTTGGGCGTGGTTAGTACTAAACTTTTGGGGTTTGATTTGCTTAAAGAGTACTATGCTACGGATGTGGATTTTGGAGAGTTGTATGCAGCGTGTGAGAAGGGATCTCATGGGCATTATTCACGTGAGCAAGGTTTTCTTTTCAAAGGGAATAAGTTGTGTGTTCCAAATTGTTCTGTGAGAGACTTGTTGGTTAGGGAAGCTCATGGGGGAGGTATAGCTGGTCACTTTGGGATGAACAAAACGTTGGAATTAGTCCAAGAGCATTTCTTTTGGCCTAAGATGGTAGGTAGTGTCCAAGTGGTCTAGGTGTGGGACTTGTCAACGAGCCAAGAGTACATTTCATAAGGGACTATACACACCCTTACCGTTCGGAGAGGCCTTGGCGCGATGTGAGCATGGATTTCATAGTTGCTCTACCTCGAACTCAAAGGCAACGAGATGCTATCATGGTTGTTGTTGATTGTTTTAGTAAGATGGCACATTTTATTCCTTGCAACAAGACTGATGATGCATCACATGTGGCAACTTTGTATTTTCGAGAGATTGTTAGATTGCATGGTGTACCTCGTACAATTGTCTCGGATAGGGAGGTTGTTGGGTACGAAATTGCTTTTTAGCACCTCCCACCATCCACAAACTGATGGGCAAACTGAGGTAACAAATCGAACTTTGGGCTCATTGCTTCGAGGGTTGGTGAGTAAAACAGGTAAGGATTGGGATAATAAGCTTTGTCATGCGGAATTTGCGTACAATAGAACGCCTACATATGCCACAAAACATTCACCGTTTGAGGTTGTGTATGGTATTAATCCATATTTGCCCGTAGACTTGGTTGAAATTCCAAAGCAAGATTATGTGCATGGGGATGCGAAGCAACAAGCTGCTGTTCTTATGAAGCTCCATCATCAAATTAAAGCACGAATTGAGAAGGTTAATGAGCAATATAAGAACAAAGCAAACAAGGGTCGTAAACCTAGGGTGTTCGAACCAGGAGATCTTGTGTGGGTGCATCTTAGGAAGGAGCGTTTTCCCAGAAAACGCAAGCACAAGCTCATGCCATGAGCTGAAGGTCCTTACCAAATATTGGAGAAATATGGTGATAATGCCTACAAGGTGGACCTTCAAGGGGAACATGGCGTGGCTGCTACTTTCAACATTGGAGATTTGACGCCTTATTTGGATGATGAGCAAGTACAAGAATTGAGGACAATTCCTTTTGAAGAAGGGGAGGATGATCCAGGAGCAAGTACAAGTGATTCAACTGAAGATGGGGTTCAAGAATTGATGCTAAACAAGGGTGAAATGGAGGGTGTACGTTGCTTTGGTTTTCATAAACTTGGAAGAAATGAAGGTCATTGTTGCATTTCCTTGATAGGCGTCCAAGGGTTGGAGTAGAGTTGGTGTTTTGTGTTTATGGCATCTCCTAGTTCTGTTAGGAGTGATAGGTTTTCCTAGTTTTGGTAGGAATAGTGTTTAATTACATTTCCTAGTTGGATTAGGAAAGGTAGTTGGTTATACTCCTAGTTCTGTTAGGAGTTAAATGTGACTAATCCTTGTTGGATTAGGAGTCTTTATTATGTCGGTTTGTTTAGTAATTTCCGAGTCATTCTAGTGTTGGAACTAGATTAGGAGTCATAGGATATAAGCATGTTGGACGTGTGGAGTAATCCGGATAGAAATCTGATTAGTAGTAGTAGTTCTAATTCGAATAGAACTCGGATTAGTAGTAGTATAAATATGCTGTTATTTCATTAATGAAAGATAGATTTGATTTTGTTAAAACACTTGTTATTACTCTTGCTAATTCGTGTGAATTGGAGAGCAAATAGACCGTGAATTTGGGAGTTCAAAGCTGCAAAGTCACACCACGTTTGAGAGTTTTGAGAGTATTCTTGCGACAATCAAACACAAATCATTAGTTTAAGTTAAGAGGGCTTCTTTTCCTAAACTAACATAGTCAAAAGTGATTAAGAGGGATTCTTTCTTGCTGGAGACATATCCATCTTGTTGGTTAATCAAGTCATAAACGACTGTGTCGTCGCCTTGTTGAATCCATATAGATCAGAATGTTCTTCCACTTTCATTGTCATAGTTATGAGTCCTGTTGAGAGCAAGCTCTTGTCAAGAGTACAAGTTTCTAGGTAGACATCCTGGATATTGTATATCAATTTTTTTGTATTCTATAGGTTCATCAAATAATTAAATTATTTTATGTATGGCCAATTTAAGTCTTCCAATGATGTAATGAGCCAATTTTGGTGATAAAATGTATGTCTTCCCTAGGCAAGAGCTAATCAAGAAGGCAAACCAGTGCACCCAGAAAGAATTGTATTCAGCTTAGTTAATTAGGTTAGCTTGGAAGTAGGAAGTCTTGAAGGCATATGTCAGTAATATAAAAATAACACCTTTCATCCTTTTGCTTACATAAATCAGCATATTTTTAGACACCTAGAGATCAATAAAATGTCATCTACAGTAGCTTTTTTCTTAAAACTTAGGGCACTAGTGAAGTGCTCTAGCAATGGAGATTATAGGTCTTTGGAGATGTGCATTTATCTTTCCTTTGTATATGCCAGATCGTACGTAAATTACATGGACAAGAAACACCTTGTCTTAATTGTTTTTAACTATCAAATTTCATTGAGATGTATACCTTTTCAAAAAAGATAACATGCCTGTTCTTCAGAAGGTCATGTACCTTTTCTGTATCTACCTAAACCTCCCATACACCTTACGTCCTCGAGATCATTGCAAGAGGGATACTACCGACAACTCACTATAACTTTGTTTAGGATTTTTGATGTGGCAAGTTAGAGTGGTGGGGGAGGCATGCCATAGTTGTTATTGTAATGTAAGTGAAAGAGATGACAGGGACATTGCCTATCGTGTAAGCATTACCTTCAAGAGTGGTCTAAGCCACTTGAAACATAGAATATTGTGGGCACACAATTACTTCTCTTTTTGCGTAACCCGCAAAATTTGTAATCT
Source organism: Beta corolliflora (assembly GCA_947648045.1). NCBI lineage: Eukaryota > Viridiplantae > Streptophyta > Magnoliopsida > Caryophyllales > Amaranthaceae > Beta > Beta corolliflora. The sequence continues at coordinate 224,663 of CANSZD010001020.1, forward strand.
TCTTTCTTGATAATGGGTAGTGATCATGATGGTAGAACATGTTTTATGAGCAAACTAGGCTTGCAAATTGACATGGCTAGGGTTCTTCAAATATTTAATGGAAGCCCAAGGAGGAGAAGTGGTGATTGAACCACCGATGAAGAGTTTAATGATGAAGAAACTCCTAGAAGATAAGGGGTTTTCATTATGATCAATGCAATCAAGCTTGAACTTCCAGACTTGAAAGTTAATCTTGATCCCCTTTAGCATTTGTATGGGTTAGACGTATTGAGAATGTCTTGATTATAAGAACTACGATGATTAGAAAATATATAACTTGGCCATTGCTAAACTGAAGACTTAAAAACCTATAGAAGAGAAGAAAGGACTAAAGTCACTTCATGGGATAGGTTGAAAAGGCACATGTAATGGAAATTAAACTAGGGATTTTATGCTAGGCAATTATCTCAAATTGAAATCACTTCTGCGAATTTCCATGTTAGATGAGTATTATAAACGTAAATTTGGGAAGCTTGTCATCATATGTGATGTCGAAGGGGAGTCAAGTGAAAATATAGTTGCTAGATACTTTGGTGGCATAGAGAAAGAATTAGGTCAAAAGGTGGATGTGCATCTTGGTTCTTTTGATATGTGGTGCCAGAGGCATTGAAGTATAAGAGGTATGAGAAATCCAAGGTTTCATTTAGGTGTAGTGGCTATAGTAGACCAAGCTTTAAGAATCGTTTACTCTGACAATGAGTTCCTAAGATTGTTGCCGAGGATGACAAAGGCAAAGCCCTAATGCCCTCATCCAGCAAAGGTGATTTTGACATATCAAAGAAGTCTGCTACAAGTGTACAGGATATGCACAATTTGCTAACCAATGTGCTAACCCTAGAGCGATCAATGAATTCGATAAAGATTTTACTGATGACCTTCCCCCGGAAATGCCACCTATTAAGGGGCTTGCACACCAATTTGATCTTATTCCACGGTCTCAACTTCCTATTGATGCACTCCCGATGAAGCAAAAGAACTTCAAAAGCTAGTTGAGAAATTGTGCAAAGAGTCCCTTACTCCTTGCTCCGTGCTAGCTTTATTGGTTCCAAAGAAGGATGGTACGTGGAGGATGGGGGTTAATAGTCGGGCCATGAACAATATTATAGTCAAGTATAAGTTTTCAATTCCTCGACCCGATCATGTACTAGATGAACTGATGGTCCTAATGTGTTCTCCAAGATTGATTTAAGGATGGTTGTCAGCAAATTTGGATGTGAGATGGCAATTAATGGAAGACCACTTGCAAAAGTAAGCAAGGCTTGTATGAGTGTTCTATGTTTCTTGTGCAATGAAAAGTGGCCTATAGATCAAAGCTCAATCTTTTGTCACCCAAGATGACGAAGAAGAGGAGTTGCTCGAGGAAAACTCTGATGGGGAAAATATGGACTAAATTTCGATAGAGTTACATACCTTTGTCGCCTTCACAAATCTAAAGCAATGAAATTGGTGGGAATAATTGTTAGGACAAGAAGTAGTGGTGATAATTGATCCTTATGCCACACACAATTTTGACCTCCATAGCCCCAGGAAGTAGTGCGTTCAGAGTATCCTTGGATGATGGTGAATCAGCACAAGGCGGGTAGTGTAAAGGAATTTTGCTTTAGTCGCACCCGTCTCTCGGAAATTCAGATGTTTTTAGTAGCGTAATGGTTTTAAAATTTTGGGATCAGTAGTTAATATAAAAGACCCAAGTGACGGAATTCAAAACTTCATGCGCTCGACAAGGCTGCATGAAGACCCAAACCATGCCAGAATTTTAAAATGCAGATCCATTGGAGGGTTTCTAGTGGAATTACATCACGAAGAGGGCCAATCTAAGCCAATTCTACAAGGGGAAAATGTGAAACTGCAGCATACAAAGTTACAAACCAGCATCAGTAACAAATATAGTAACCACCTATCTAGCTCAGTACTGTTGGGATTGGCAAGTGGGTTACTAACCGTACTATTGGCAACTCAGTACTGTTGGGATCATGTGACGTAGTAAGATAGTTAAGTGATGGAGAGGGAATGCAGTAGCTGTGAAAGAGGGAAGAGATGAGAGAAAGAGAGGCAGTTACCTGAAATCAATACAAAATCTCTCTTCTTTCTTCTCTCTTATCTTCATCTGCTTTTTCCCTGTTCTAATTTTAGATTCCAGCTCATTACTTCTTTCATATTGGATAAACTTAACCCTGATAACAGATCGCAAACTTGGAGAGCACATATTAAAAATGTTTGCGTGATCTATTATGATAATGCCAAGACAGGCAATTACTTAACTTTGCATTAGATCTATTTGTTATGCTGTTGCATTCACTGTTTGAGATGGTTGGGTTGTAGCAGAATCTTCCGATTCTTTTTTTTTTTTGAGAGGAATTTTTAGGCATTCACTAACTTAACCCTGATAACTGATACATGGGATTAGGACACACCAAACTTATCACCTACTTAAAAACGTGCTCTCTTGTCATGAATTTGATTTACAATCTTCCTCTGGTCATTGTATATTTATATTGAAGATGAGCGTCAATGTAATTATGTTTGTTAATTGTCAAGAAACATAAGCCAAGCAGTGCCATTGCTGTATACCTGTTCCTCTCGATATCTTGTCTCAGGAGTTTTTATGCTCCTTTACTATTGTCTTTAAAATGAGATTACCCCTCCTTTCAAAAAAAAAAAAAAAACAGAGATTATTCTTATCTTTCTGGATGTATTCATAGGAAAACGCTTTATTATACGCTCTCAATGATTTGTTGTTTGCTAACATCATCACCGGCCTGACTGCTTGTAGGTAAAAGCTTTTATTAGGGGTGATTTCCCTCCGTTTTCAGCAGGTCAGCTAGAAGGCATTGCTTCGATAGTGAATATGCAGCATAGAGTTGCAAGAAAGCTGTACAATAGTAGTCTTCGGTATTGGATTTTAGAATATTTGAGAAGGCAGCCAAGGGAAAGAAAGTTCCGTGCTTTGATACTCAGATTTATTAAGGACCGCATCGCAGCCTTGATTTTGGTGGAGGTATGCATTTATCATTTAATGACACTTTCATTTTTTTTTTTTTATCAATATCTGCCTAAAAATTTACTTCTGCTACAAATGTTATGTAGCTTTCAGCTCTCTGTCTTGTTAATCGGCTACAAAGCATGTTTTTTATATCACCCTTTTATCCTTTGGCCAAGTGGACGGGGCGTGTGCATGGTTAGGAGTGTCAGCCAGAAGATTTATGAGCTATTGAGGAATGAAGAAACTCATATAGTAAATATACTAGTAGTAGTGGCGTATAGAGGAATTTTGGGTTGTGGGTTCAAAGTAGAACATAAGACCAACTAGATTGGTTCGACATATAATCAAATCCAATATCTTAATTCAAAGTGTAAATAAAAATCAATCTTCTCTTTGAGGTGTATTTTGAAGTAGTCCAAAACTAGGGATATCATGATCACTTTCTTGGATCGTTTATTTTTCAAGTAAAGGTGTTAAAAAAGACTAGATCAAGAGTTTGAAGGGTAGTAAAAGATGTATTTTAGGAGTGACTGCGACAACTTGTTAATGTTTAATTATTCTCATTTCTTAAGGTACCCAAAAGAAACTTTCTTGGATCTGAGGTTTATGCGTGATTTTCTCACACTATCATTTAGAAAAGGGTCTTCAACCCTTTATCGTACAAACTTTAAAACTTAGAATAATACTTTGTAAACTAATTGTTAGAATACCTCACACGAGTCTACAACCTGTATCTTAACAAGTTTTTAATGTTCGAATGATGTGTAAAAATTGATGAACGCAACTTATAAGAATCAAGGTTGGCCTAGTTGGTTGGAGGCCCTCCTTCTATCCTTGTGACAAGGGTTCGATTCTTGCCTCTTGCAATGTGGGATCCCCAACTCCCCCCTCCCCCCATTTGCAAGGGATTTTCATCTTACCTTTAAAAAAGAAAAAAAATTGTTAGAATCCCTCACAGGAAACAAAATAAGTATCTGTAAGTAAAAGTATACTACAAGCTATGACTATGAGCAAACTATAATTTACACTCAAAATTATTAACGAATTTAATCTTTGCAACGCAAAATTTGAATTCACAAATTTTCAATTTTAACAAATTTTAAGTCTTGAGAGAACACCATAATGTAAGAGAGAGTTATGTAATAAAGGAAACAAAAAAACTGAGAAAAGGGGTTAAACTAAAAAAATGGAAAAATGAAAAAAGAATATGGGTAAAGTAAGTGTGGAAGGGGTTGAACCCGTGATCTTTGGGTCCACGCAAATCTTTAATGACCTACCAGAACCACTGAGCCGAAGCTGTTTAAGTATTATTGGAGGCGCGATGTCTTCCAACTCTTACTATTTTTAGTTTTCTTTTGTTAATTTTTAACATTATGGGTTCAGCTTAACTATCTAGTGTCACCAATACTAGTGATCGAACTTGGATGAGGAGTATACAATCCAGTGTTGAAATATAAAAGATCATTCATACATAGCATACTATCTAGTGTCAGCACGGAAACCGATGCAATTTCGAATTCATCTCTATTTCCATAATTGGAAAACCTCAGGTCGCAACTGTTACAATAGCATGGAAATGGTTGGGGTTTCTAGAACCTAACTGTTATGGAAAAGGGAGCACCTCATGGCCCAGAAGTGTATGTGCTTCATACATTAGTTGTGAAGTGTTCACAAAACTTGGTTGCAAGTTATTCATTTACGTATATAAAGTTCTATTTAAGTTAAACAAAGGGCTTGGATGAGAGTCTAAGTGGTGTATATCTTTTTCTTTTGACATACGGACATAAAGTGAGATTTTTTACTGAGAAGAGTTATAAGGACTTGAGGTCTCTAGGTCTTAACCTTGTATAATGAGATTGAGCTCTGATGTGGCTAAGTCTCCCATTTACCATGAAGTTTTAACAGAATTGAGCATTAAAATCCTATCATATTAAACTCTTACCTTGATGAAAACAACTTATCCTCTCTGAGTAGGAAAATGGTGCATTCAGTAACCTTCTCTAGCAGCTTAATCTTTTTGCTAATGCTTTATAGTCACATTCCGAATCTTCAGGTATGCAGTGTTTCCCATGGGAGAATCAATTTTGCAATGATACTTCACCTAAATGTGTCTATTCTATCCTTGTGAAGGATGTTACTCACCTAGTTACCTTCCTGTCCATTTGGTACAAGGTTGTAAATTGAGGTGGTGATAATGAATTTGTGTGTCACTTTGCATGGATGCCACTTTCAATGTACTCCCTCCGTCCCTAAATAGAGTGCCCATTTTTCCATTTACGTTTGTCCCAAATAGATTTCTCATTTCCTTATTTGGTATGGGTCCACCAATTAAAATATTATTTTGCTTTCAACTTTTATAATATCACCCACTTTCCCATATGGCCCACATTCTCTCTCCTTAATAAACAATTCATAAAAAGTGTACCAACTTCTATATTTAATTATGATTTAATACAACTAAGGTCCTACACATGATTTATTCTTAAAATTCGTGCCCAAAAGAAATGGGCACTCTATTTAGGGACGGAGGGAGTACTTCTTAATACATCTCCAAGCATAATAATGTGTTTTCTCCATCACTTTTACAAAGGCCTCAATTTGCTACCTTCTGCGAAATGGGCTGTGGATGAAATGGACTGTAGACACTCATCTTGCGGTAGTTTCCTGTAAAAATCGCTGCCTCTTCTTTTTTGAGGGGAGCCTCTTATTTGGGACCAATTACAAGGTAGTTGGTCTAAACATGAGAGGTAGCTTGCTAAATTGGGATTTACGATTGAAAAGGGGGGGAGGTGTACGGAGGTCATCTATTGGAAGCCTTTGTTTCTTGGGTTTGCTAAATGCTGAAAATGGTTGGTAGGGAAGATAAATCTGGATATTATATAGTAAATTAGTCCCGTAACTGCCCTCTCAATTCTAAGAAAAAGGATTGTGTTTCTATTATTTTAGGGATAAAGGAGTATTTGATTGACTTGTACAATTGTTCGTGTATTATCCATCTACCCAGAATTGAGTATCACTGATTTGTTAACTCCATGCAGAGATGACCGCTTATCCTTTTCTCCCGTCTGTTTGCCTTTTTTGATCCTTCTCTCCACTTGCTGAATCTTTTCGCAATGTTGTTTTGCATTATTGGATCATCACTCACATTGTTCCTTGGGCATTTTGCTTATTAGAAAGTACAGTTTTTATACAACTGGTGATGTAATATTGTTGTAGATCTTCACTAGAAAAATTCATAGGCAATAACCGTCTGATATAGCAACATATCACATGTAGCTTGTGACTTTGCCTCTTTATTTACAATGCTGGTAGACATATGATAGGTTGGCTTGCTGCTGGCCTTCATTACGCTGTTCTCCAGCCGAAGGGGTAAGCGTCAGTGACAGTGGAAATTGGTCAGTTGGGACTCATCCTACATGCTTTCTGGCTTCTGCTTTTTATTTTACTTATCACCTCTCTCTTTGTTTACCTTCCTATAAATGATGGGAATAAAATAAAAGAAACTGAACTTGAAAAGGGTAAAAAAAAAAGGCGTTCTAATGGTGGTTTTAATTTCCAGGTCGGGCTTCAAGCTTCTGCATGGGTCATAGTGGGATCCCAGGTTGGAGATGAAATCGAAGTTCAGGTAGAATCTGCTCATCCAAGAGATGATAATTTATCCCTCAAGCAGGTAGTGCAATAGTATGGATTTCATGTCGCAAAAAGTTGCTCATATGTGAGCATATAAAAGAGAAGACATACCTCCTCAGCGACTTGTCTCATTGTGATGATGTATGTGATGTGCAAGGGAAGATGGTTTTCTTGAATGGACACCTTGCTGCACTCGCGAGCCTCTGGTAGCTGATGATGATCGTGTGTGTTCTAGGCAACACTCTTTAGACCAAGTGTATTAGCCAAATTTGTCAACCAAAGATGAGCAATACTGAAAGGAATTGGGCTCTGAATCACTTGAACTTGCCGAGGCCAAAGGAAGCAACATGAAGGCCCAAATCTAGTAGGCCAACTTTGATCTTTCCTCTGCTAGTGATAATCACGAAGAGTTATTTGGCGGTTTCTTGTTTGGATAAGCCTTATAATACATCGATATGGAAATCTGATCTGTATAGTGTTGCGCTTAGTCGAATGTATGGGGACGTTTCGGCATTTTTATCTTTTCTAATTGCGTAATATTTGTTCTTATGTATTTTATTACATTGTTTTCTAATTGCGTAATATTTGTTCTTATGTATTTTATTACATTGTTACCCATGTATTGCATGGCTTACTTGGGTTAGAATTAGACCATTCATCTCTCATCAGTTTCCTCACTGGAAAAAATGAGATTCATTTTTACAGAATTGATGCGACACTTCTCTTGTCTTACGTATTTTATTACATTATTGCCCATGTAATGCATCGCTTTCTTGGGTGAGAATGGACTATTCACCTCTCCCAGCTTTACTTTATGGAAGAAATGAGATTTATCTTTACACAATCAGTGCGATACTTTTGTAGTCTCTCACGCTCTAACATGTGCACGTTTAAGAAAAGGAAGAAAGAATATGTAGGTTGTTTATCAAGTGAAGCCCTATGCCAAATGTCCTTGTTCATGGTAATATATCTCTATTCTTAAATACTGTGAAGCTATGTTTCTTATGTTATATGATTCTATCATTACTCATTACGAGTTCTAAGTTTGGTAAATTTTGGTAATTATTACATAGGGACAAAATAGCAGTGAGAGAGAGTAAAAAAAAGCCAAAATGCCCATTAGAGAGAGAAAAGGAGAAAATCCCTTTATTTCCCTCGAAAACCCTAGAAAACCGATCAACCAAATCTCTGATTTACGCCATCCAACCGGAATTTTCTTGTTAATTTCTCAAATTCGATCATTCTTAAGAGTGAGATTGTGTGGAGATTTGGTGTTAGAGTACCTAACATCATTATTTTGAGGGTAGATCTTCGCTTAAGCTATAATGCTTCCTCTAATCAGTTTAAAGGGGGTTTGCTTCCTATAATCAGTTTCGAAGTGTATAGAGTTGGTTTAATCTAATAGATGGCGTGCGTTATAGATTTCTTTCATTGGCTTCGTTGGATTAGATAGGGGTAAATTTAGGGGATTTCATTTGGGTTCATTTAAGGTGTTGCGCTGCTGTCCTTATCTCAAGGATTTATCCCTTCTTTCCGTCGTGTGGTCATTCAATTTTGTTGGTGCGTGTGGTTGGTGGTATTTGCAAAGTCGAGTTTTTGAAGCATTTGTTGTCCTTTTGGACATTATGAGCAACCGAGCAATTAATGCGATAGTATGTTCTAGTTATCTCTCAGTTGTAGTTAATTTAAGGGTTTTTCTCTTTGCAAAACCCTAAATCCTATATAAAGGATTCTCAGGTAAAAACTTTCAGTCACTTCTCTTTATTTCTTCACTTGTTTATCTGCTAGTTTTCTTTTGGATTGTTTTGTTTTCTGGTATTTCTTCTGGTGAATATGGCTACTCCTAGTTCTTTTAAATCTGCTCTTCTTAGTTGTGAGAATAATCAGTGTATTTGCTTCGCTCTTTTTCTTACGAAGAAAATCCCTCTGTAGCTAAAAATGGCGTTGGTGAGAATGTGGATAGGGTAGAGTCTGCTGTTGATCCCCATTTCCCTGTTGTCTTTCCTGAATTTCAAATTTTGGATGATATTCCTCAAGTCCAAAAGGACATTGAGGAGCTGTCAAAATCTTGTCTAATGGGCAAGATGTTGGGTGCACCTGTGGATTTGCGCACCATAATAGCACGAACTAAAGCTGATTGGAAGCTCGTCAAAGGTGATATTGAATACCTTGAGATGGGTAATCAATGGATTATGGTACGTTGTGCCAACCCTAATGATTGTTTTCTTGTTTGGAGTGAACATCCATGGCGTGTTCAGGGTGAATTGTTTGTAATTCAGCCTTGGAAGCCTGAATTTGATCCTTTCCGTGAAGAAATTAAGTGGGTAGATTTATGGGCTTGTATCCCTCGTTTTCTTACAGAACTGCTGAACTTTGAATCTATTGCGAATTTATTTGCTGCTAAGAATATTGGCTATCTGATAAAACTTGATCAAACCTCTTTGCTGCATAATAAGATTAGATTTGCACGTGCTTGTATTCGTGTTAATATTAATGATCCTTTGCCTGAGTATGCTGAAGTTGTGAGGGCTGGAGGTAAGGTTTGTGGGTATGTTATATGGTATGAGGACTTCTCATTTGGGTGTTCGTTTTGTGGTGATGAGTCACATACTATTGAAGTTTGCTCTTTGTTATGTTCTCCTCAGAAAGATGTTGAGGCTAAGTTGTTAAAAAATCCTAAGCAAAGATTATGTCTGAAAATATCTTAAAAGCAAAAAGGCAAGTTCATCATGAGTTCATGACTTTGAAAGCCCATGTGGTTCATGTAAAGCCAAAAATATTTGTGAGGAAGTCTGAAAGTAATATTCATAAAAGTTTTGACCCTAATGTTGCTGTTAGTCCAAAAAATCTGATGGAAAAGGTATTGTGATTAAGGATGCTTCTTTGTTGCATCTGAAAAAGCGCGGTGTTAGTCCAATTGTGTTGGGAAAAGGTAAATCTATTCTGCTTGCTACTAATCCTATTGTGGAATATGTTACTAGCTCTGATGATGAGGCTACTTTAAGCCCTAACCCCATTGATGTTCCCCCTCCCAATCAAGGCTGTTGTTTTGGGTCTTGAAGCCGGGGGAGAGGAGAGTGAACAAGTATATGTTCCTGGTGGTTCCCCTCTCTCTGCTGCTATAGTTCATGTCCCTACTCCTCTTCAGGTTATGCATCCTGGTGATCTCTTTGATGCAAATCAGTTTCTCCCTCTGTCTACTGTTAATGATTGTTTTGCTGGTGAGCGTATTGTTATCCCCTCTAATGAGGAGGATGATGCCTATTTGCTGGATGAAGCTGATGACCTGATTCAAGGAGTATATGGCCATGTAGAGGCTTCATTTCAATCCTTGTCATCTGAAAGTTATGTGGTCAAGAAGATTGAAACAATGGGGGTTGAACCACTGGAGAGCAAGACTATCTCCTCTCACTCCAATTCAACCAAAAGGAGGAAGAGCATCTCAGGAGATAATGAAGAGAAACAGAAGCTAAGTTCTTGTTTTCCCAAATTGACCAATGTTTAAATGTCTATAGATTTTTGGAATGTGTGTGGTTGCCAAATGAAGAACCTTTTTGCTGAAATAAAAAGCTTTTGTTCTACAAATCACATAGCAAAATCTTCTATTGCTCCTTCTTTTAGTGCTATAAGGAGACGTGGTTATTCTGAATTTGATTTTATCCCTACTGTTGGTAGATCTGATGGATTGTGGGTAATGTTAATATAGTATATCTAATCCTTAGCTTTTTGCTTGAATGTAATTCATAAAAGCTGTCATTTGTAGTATGTAATATAATGTTAACACATTAGAATAAACATTTCATAAAAGCATCTTAAAACATAGTTCGAAGGGGAGTGCGGGTGTTAGCAGTAGACGTTACATCGAGTCGCGATTATTATACTTGATAGCTGGGGGTGGCTTGTAATATCCTTTTTCCTTTCTAATCTATTCAAGAATTAATAAAGGACGACTTGTTAATATTTTATTCTAGATTTCAAGCTTTACGATGCATTTCCATCATGTGTCCATTATAGGAAGTACTTTAATATGAATTACTAGAGAGTTTATCATTATCACTATTTGGTACTTAAACTATTATTCATGACTTAACTACATTGGTTAAAAAGGTCATTGATATTATAATAGATGACACACTTAATAAGAGTTCTACGTTCAACTTAAGTAAAACTATTTAGTAACAACCCTTAGTTATAAGGTTCATAAATAATCATGTTTAATGACTTGAAGGTGTGATTATAAGACTCTCATATTTTAGTTAAGCTTTTAGTACTAAATTTTTTATATCCACTTTATCTAAGCATAAGAACATGTCATACATATTAATAAAAAATGGTTGATCTTATTAGGTGACCAAAATATAAATTGTTATTCTAGTATGAACACTAGACCAACTACAAGAGAGGGGAGGGGGGTGAATTGTAGTTGAGGAGAAATTTTCGATTTGTAATGCGGAATTAAAACAAACTTGAAATTAGAAAGAGACGAGCACACAAGATTTTTACAAGGAAAATCTCCTAGGCCCAATAGGAAGAAAAACCTTGACCACGAGGGATTTTGACTCAAACTCCTTTTAATATAATAGGCCAAAAGACTCTTTTGTACAACCTATAACTGGACCTTCTCTGTTCCTCTAGGAACTTGTTCCCCAGTCACTCAGTTCCCCCTGAACTGATGACACTCACTCTTGACTTCACTCGAAGTCGTCTCTCTTCTCTCTTTCTTTCTCTCTCTTGAATACAAGGATATTCTCTGAATTTTCTCTCACCAACACACTATGAATAGTACAATAAGTATGTAGAATATAAGAGGAAATTACAAGAAAAACTTTCTAAGTATTGATCGATTTTTATGCTCGAAAGTTCTTAAGTTTTTCTTCGAATAATCTTCCTCTTATATAGCTGCTGCAAATCTTCTTCTACTGGTCATGTTGTGCTCCATGTTCTCCTCAAATAGCGTGAGTGGAGTAATGGAGATCATGGCTTACTTTTCGCTGCATTTTCTCCATGTTTATTTCAACGGAAATAAACCACCTCCACTAGCCGTTAATGGGAGTATCTTCAGCGAGTTTGTTGGGTTTGTTGGAGAGCTTCACGGAATCAGCTCCACATTGTATGCCACGCAATTTCCAACTGATTTTCACGCACAACAACAGCAACAAAAATATCTACTAACACTAAGAATCTTTTGTTCAAAGATTCCAAGGTAATAGATTATTAAACATACCTTATAATAAAAATTCAAAGTGTATAAAATAATATCTTGACTTAGATTAAATAAATAATCTTTCTCCATAAGATATAAATGCAAAATTAAACATTACATTATTTTTGGTATTTTATAATTTTCGCTAAATAAAAACTATATAGTAAAATTAACCTAAGTATTTGGCATCATCAAAACATGGAATACAACAATATTCCCCCTTTTTGATGATGGCAAATATAAGGCATATAAGAACTAAACAAGAAAAATAAACTAAATAGAGCAAAAGAATTAAGAGCTAATGACTTTAAAAAGTAAAACTAACAAAACTAACAAAAGACTAAGAAAATAAATCTAGCACTAACATATATCAGTCTTGAATAAGAAAAATCCAAAAAGCATCACCTAGAAACTAAGAAGACTAGAATTTGAATTTTTATGTGCCACTCTACTTCTTCCCCTTTTGTCATCATCAAAAACAATAAGTACCCAACAAGACTCTAAGAGTGAATCATATACAACAATGTCAATGCGTAGTAGCTCAAACACTCATCTAATAATACTAGCCATCCATACATTATAATGAGCACATGAAGATGAGATTAAAGCACATAGTCATGAAAAATGCACAAACCGAGTTCAAGATGAAGATAAGAAAAAAGAGAAGAAAGCACAAAGAAAGAGAAATAAGAGAAGAAAAGATATAAAACCAAAACATTTTATCACCAAAAAGGGATGGGTGATAAAAGATAGTAACAAGTCACCATTGTTTTAATACAAACCAACCAAAAAGAAATATTGTTTCATCGGATTAAGTAGAAGGAAGGGGATTAGGGATTGGAGGGATTGGAGGGCTTTGGGCGAACAAGGAAAGCAGCGACCACGTGATCAATCTTCTCCCGAACAACCGATTCTCCTCTCTTTGCACACTTGCGAGGATCCGCTCCGCTCGAAGATCAACACGAGCAACCCTCGCTTCAAGGCCCCGAACTCGGTGTGTGGAGAGACAGAGATTCCTGAATTGTATGAAGTATACCATGAAGACCAGGTAGAGAGAAGAGGAAAATCAAGGTCCTCGATCCCGAAGGAGCTTGATCCTCCTCAAGATCAATATGAACTCGCTCCCGACCCCTGTTCCTTGGGAGCCTTGGTCTCAGCAATTCCTCCGACTCTTACGTACGGGACCTAGGTCCTTCAAGACCTGACCTCCTCCTCGACTCCTCTTAATCCCGGTTAACCTTCCCTTAGTTTCGCTACCTCAAAGTCTAACATCCCACCTTTTGACTCGAGAGCGGCTGGATAAGGTCTCCTTGGTCAAATAGTTATCGGACTCTAGATCAAAAGAGGTACTAGAAGGGAGTTTAATGTGATTCTTCTTGAGGATAACAGAATTCAGATTAGCATACCCCACTTTTGTGTTGTGGGAAATGCAAGTAGGAAAGGTGAGAAATCATTAATGTTGGGAAGTTTATTTTTATGTTCTTAGCAAGGCAAAACATCAAAGAAAGATCCATGAGGCTCGCTGAGTCCTCTTGGAAGTCCTCGCGTAATAAAGCGCCAAACTAGGTGAAACAAAAATTTGTGAAATGAGAGAGATCTTTTTGATCTAGGGACTGGTCGGACTCCTTACCCCCAAAGTAACTCAAAATAGTAGCGTTTGAAGCCCCATTCACATTTAACTTAGCCCTTCCCTTCACATATTCCTTGTAACCCTCGGTAGGTACATCAAACCAGCTCTCCCTATGTTCTTTTCATTGAACTTAACCAATTTCCCAGTGACCACACTTATGCATAAACCCTTGTTATTTTCAAACTTACCAACAAACTCACTCATCTCGCTCTCATAAAGACCCTCATCAAAACTCAACACTTTGACCCATTTTTGAAACTTAACAAGATCAAGAAATTGACTCCACTTAACTTTCTTGCACCAGGTGAAATCAACGCAAAACCCAATGATATACTTAGAGGATTTTGATTTCTTACCCCCTTTTCGTAGGTATCAAGATTTCCTTTTCTTCCTTCTGTTTCAAGGATCATTCAAATCATCTTCTTCTTTGGAGAGAGCACTTCATTTTCCGCCGAATTTGCTTGAGAACCCAGAGAATCTTCATTTGAGTTGGAAGATTCATTCTCGCTTCGTTATAATCCACCAGAGGTGAAGATTTTCAAGCCGAAAATTTTTGGTATCTTCTGGAGGTTTTTCTTTTGGGAGCCCATTTAGGGTTGTAGGTGAGGAAGATGAAGATGGCAGATTTGTGTAGAGAGAGAGAGAGAAAGGCTGGTTTTGCGAGAGGTAATGGTTTTGGAGTAAATGGGATTAATTACCGTGTAAATTTTGGTTTGATTTAATGGGTTTTTTATTTGGAGGCGGAATTTATGGGAATTGTGAAGAGGAATTAAATGTGGCTTTTCCCTTCCTTCCTTAAATCCGGTGAATGATTTTAGTTATAGGTTTGTGCATGAACGTTGGTGAAACTTTGCCATTAAAAATATTTGTGGAGATGAATGAAAGAGGATAATAAATGGAAGAAGAGAAAACAAAGATAATATTTACGTGGAAAGAAAGAAAAGTTAATAGAAAGTGTGAACTCATGCATGTAACATGTTCAATCTATATGTACAACAACCTCTCTATTTTTACTCAAGTATATGCATGGACAATAAGGGGAGTATTATGGAGATTAATGTGAGTCCTTTACAATGACTGTGTAATGAGTGATTAAATTTACAAAATGTTGCTTGGCCACTTAGTGTAATCTTGTAACTAAGGGTTTTATTTGAAGTAGCACACTCAATGAATTCTAATCATCCCTAGCTCTAAGCGAACTTTCTCAAATTTTTTCTCTAGGAAGTGGTTTAGTCAAAATGTCGCCTATTTGATTTTCAGCTTGGACAAAATTCGACTTTCTGACAAGACCTTTTTCTACATTATCCTTAAGGAAATGATGTCTAATGTGAATATGTTTTGACCCTTGAATGATGAACTGGATCCTTAGAGATACAAATTGCACTAGTATTATCACAATAGATAGGAACACACTTAATCTTAATGCCAAAGTCTCTTACTTGTTGCTTCCGATCCAAAGGACCTGGAACCAAGATGCAGCAGCACAGCCACATACTCCTGTCCTGTTGTGGATAAGGCAACAAATTCGCTTCTTTGAGCTCCATGACACCAAGCTTATTCCCAGGTACCGGACAATGCCTGATGTGCTCTTCGCTGTTAACCAAGTCTCCAGCATAATCCGCATCCGAATAACTTACTAGGTCAAACACATCACTTCGAGGATAGAACAAACATAAGTCATCGCTTCCTTTCCAAGTACCTTAGAATTCTCTTAACTATTTTTTAGTGAGATTCTTTGGGGATTTGATTGGAACCGAAAGCATAAAAACCAACACTAAAAGATATATCGGGTCTATTTGTGGTTAAGTAAAGTAATGAACCAATCATACCTCGATATTGCTTCTCGTTCTACACACTTACACATTTGAATCTTCATTTAACCTTGTTCCTGTTCCTATGGGAGTGTGGTTGATTTTTAGTGTTCCAGTCCATATTTCTTGAGCAGTTCCTTTGGATATTTTTGTTGATGGATCATTGTTCCCCTTTTTAGTTTGCTTTGATTTGCAATCCCAAAAAGAAGTTCAACTCTCCCATCATGCTCATTTCGAATTCACTACTCATAAGATCAAGCAAACTCCTTACATAGAAGAAGATCATTAGTAGGACGAAATTATATCATCAACATAAATGGACTACTAATAGTCTGTTCCTTTTGATCGAAGGAACAAGGTTCTATCAACTTTACCTCTTAGGAAATCAGTGAAAGCAGAATTTTGACAACCTTTTATACCAAGATCTAGGAGCTTGTTTCAACCCTCCATAAAGAGCTTTATCAAGCTTATAGACTTGATTTTTGAAGTTCTCGGATTTTGGATCTAGGGAGGTTGTTCCACATAGACGTCTTCGATTAAATAAAAAACCATTTAGAAAGGCACATTTGACGTCCATTTGGTACAAACTTAAAGCATAAAGGCAGCAAAGGCAATCAAAATTCCTAATTGCTTCTATTCTAGCAACATGATCAAAGGGTTTCCATCAAATCAATACCTCTTGTTGATTATAACCTTTGGCAACAAGTATGACCTTGTTCCCTACCCACTGTTCCATGCTCATCAAGCTATTCTCAAGACCCATTTTAGTCCTACTATGACCTTCCAAGTTCTTTGGTTTGGTCTCCAAAAGTGCCCATTACCTGTTCCCTCTTGGAACTCATTTAGCCTCCTCTTGCACTGTGATGATCCAATCAACCTCCGTGAGTGCTTCCATATGGTCCTTAGGTTCTCATAGATAAGAAGGCATGAAAAGCACAAAAATTCTTCAATCGGGGATCTCGTTTGAGTTCCCTTTTCAATGTCACTTATTATCGAATTCTAAAGGATGAGAATTTTGGAGTTTCCAAGGCTTGGATCAAATCTCTAGTTACTTCTTGAGGTTTCTTGAGGTGATTGATTCACTCGATCTTCTTGGATCAGTGCTCTTTGATTCTCCTGAGTTTCCTCCTTTGCTTATTCCTCATTCAGGATCAGCATAAGGTTATCGGGATCGGGAACCTGCCTTCCTCTTTTCTGAGGTTAGTTCTCATCATTTTTGACTAAACCAAGGGATTGAGTCAAACCAATTTCAAAGTTATCATTGTGACTGCTTTCCTTTAGGGAGTTAGTCTCATCAAAAATAACATGGACACTTTCTCGACACACATTGTCCGTTTATTATAAGCGTGATTAAGCCTTACCATCACTTAATTATATCCTGGAAAAAAATAGCCTCATCCACTTATAGCATCAAACTTTTCCTAAAGTTGTCCTTTCCGTTGTTATGTCGTGTTTCAACATTTACATCCAAAAACACGAAAATAAGAAATATTGGTTTCTTTCTCTAAGTAGCTCATAAGGAGTCTGTCATCGTGATTGGTCTTAGCATGACACGATTGATCATGTGGCATGCCTGTTCACTTTGTGTAGCTCTTATTTAAAAATTCTTTGAAGAATCTCAATAATCATCGTCCCTGCCATATCTCAAGAGTCTTGGTTCTTCCTTTCGACTACACCATTTCGGTTGTGGTGTCTTGGAGCTGAAAAGTTGTGATCTAAACTTTCATTGCTACAAAAATTCATCAACTTTGGAGTTTTAAACTCACGACCTATGGTCATATCTTAAATGCTTTAGATTTAAAACCACTTGCTCTTTGAATCTTTTTATCCAAGGTTAGAAATTCATCAAACGTTTCATCCTTACCGTGAAGAAAAATAACCCATGTGTATCCCCCAGAAATCATCTACTATGACTAATACATATTTCTTCACTGGATCGGCTTTGGATGCGTATAGGCCACATAAGTCCATGTGAAGAAGTTCCTAATGGGACTTTGTGTGCATACCATTTTCTTGGATTTGAATGAGGATCTCACTTGCTCCAGCTTCTCAACACATGAATCGCAAACATCGTGGTTTAATGACTTAATTGTTGGTAGACCAACCACCAAGTTCTTCCCACTTAGTTTATGCAGTAGGGACAGGCTTGCATGACCACATCGTCTGTGCCATTTGAAAAGGATCACTTCATTCACTTAAGCATGTGAGGTTATTCCTAGGAACAAGGTTCGGAGTCAACCATATAGGTGTTCCCTTTCCCGTGCTTCCTTCAAGGGTCTTGGTTCCCTGTATTTCATTGCTGACTACACAAGACTCATTAGTAAACTACTGTATCCTTTCAAACTGGATATACTGAGCAAACTATGTTTTAAAACCTCGACCAAAAATACATTATCTATGAGTGTGACTGAAAGATTTACCAATCTTACTATCTGCCACAACACTTCATAAGATTGTCCCAAAGGTCACATCCTCCATTGAAGACTGGAAAGTGAGAGAAATTTTTAATCTATCTCCTGTCATGTGCTTAGAACAACCGCTATCGAGGTACCACTCATTGTTCCCCTCACTTCACCGTACTCACCTGCAAACTAGTTAGGGTGGTGGGAACCCACATAACTTGGGTTCCTTTGTTGGACTTGAGTCTTTCTTAATTTTCCAAACCCTGTTTTCATTGATACGTGTTCCTCTCAATACGTTCTTCTCTCGTGGAACAAATCTGGGACATAATGGACCCACTGCTCCCACATGAAGAATATATTTTACTACTCGCATCAACTTTTTTTTTCCTTTTTCTTCTTGTGATTGAAACCTGAGACCATCTCTTCCTTTGTTTATGATACTCTATGTATCCACAGACTGGGTCAGGAAGCTTGTTCCTTTGAGGGCTCCAGTTTCCTTAATACCCAGTTTTCTTGAAAAATATTGTCATAATCGTTTTTCAAATTTTAGCAATATTTCCCGTATTAGATGAAGAGGTCTGTTCCTTCAGAACAACGGCTAATTCTGCCTGCCCAAATTCATTAAAATATTCTCATTTTAACTTTTCAAATGCATCTTGATAAGCTCTACTCTTGTCAAAAAGTTCAATGAATCTTTCCAGTTTCACATTTTAGGGTCTTAAGCCAGCTTGAATGATTTGTAGTGATTTTTAAGGCATTAGTTAATTGATCTCTTTTTGCACATACATTCTTGTAATCTCATCCTGAAGATTTCTAGCAAAGTTTTTATTAATTGGCTTTTTATTGAGTCACCTGGGTTCCCTCTTCAATGGCATTAAACCATCACCGGGGTTGATGATTGCACTTTCTTAGAATCTATTTGCATAAGGCATAGATGGTGCGTTTCTTCTAGGTTGTTCTGCTTCCTCCTCTAAGTGGCACTCCTACATAGGTCAGCTCTTACATTGGTTTCTTTTTCTATCATTTTTTCAAATGAGATCTTTGTTGTTCTTGCCCCCCTCTGTGTATCTTCTCTATTCCTTCCTGCTTCCCATTTGACATTTTGATGGAAGATCATGGCCTCCACACTTGTGACTAACTTGGCTTCATTAGTTTCTTAGTAACCTTCTCCTTCGTAGTTCTTATTGAAAAACTTTTGAATTTTCTAATAACTATTGTGCCTTTTCCATCATCACGCTTCTAGCCTTTCTTGTTCCTCGTGATCAGAGCCAGAGCCTTAGGCTTGAGTGTTGATTTGAGTTCACGAGTTTCGAGATGT